>JAJGRW010000482.1:185434-206979 GCA_025461045.1 Carex parvula
GTATAACATGAAAAGACAACTAGTAGAAAGACAACCTGTACAAGATGCAAGACAACTAGAAGTAGGTGAAAGACAACTAGAAGAAAATGAATGACAACAAATAGAAGCATGAAAGACAACTACCAAAAAGATGAAAAACAAGTTGAAGCTGAAAGACAACTAGAGAAGATGAAATCCAAACCATTAGTGGATGAAAGACAACCAGTATAACATGAAGACAACTAGGTGATGAAAGACAACTAGTAGAAAGACAACCCTGTAAGGGATGCAAGACAACTAGAAGAAGGTGAAAGACAATAAGAAGAAACTGGAAGACAACACAGTAGAAGAATGAAAAACAACCAGTGAGACGATGAAAGACAACTAGTAGTAAATCATAATAAAACCTAATAGAACATGAAAGACAACCAGTAGAACACTAAAGACAACCAGTACAAGATGAAAGACAACTAGAATAAGATGAAAAACAATAGTGAAGATGAAAAACAACTAGTAGAAGAAGAAAGACAACTAGAATAAGATGAAGAACAAACAGTAGTTGATGAAATACTACCAGTACGAACCTAAAAAACAACTAGTACACGATGAAAGATCAATAGAAGAAAGATGAAAACAAACTAATAGAACATGAAAGATAAATAGAAGAACGATCCAAGACTACCAGTTGAACACGACAGACAACCAGTACGAGACTGAATGACAACCAGTACAACATGAAAGACAACTAGAATAAGATGAAAAATAATAAGTGAGAAAGAGAAAGTAAACTAGAAGAAGTGAAATACAACCAACGGTAGATGGAAGACAACCAGTCGAACAGAAAGATGCAAAACAACTAGAAGAAGATAAAATACAACTAGAAGAAGATAAAATACAACTAGAGAAGAAGATAAAATACCACTAGTAGAACATGAACGACAACCGTAGTAGAACATGAATGACAACCAGTCGAACATGAAAGAAAACTAGTACAAGATGAACGACAACCAGACGAGATAAAAGTCAACTAGAAGAAGATGCAAGACAACTTGAGAATGATGAAAAACAACCAGGTAGTGGGTGAAAGACACTGTACAAGCTGAAAACAATTAGAAGAAGAAGAAATAAGTACAAGATGAAAGACAATAAGTACGAGATGAAAGACAATCAGTACAAGATGAAAAAACATCTAGGAAGAAGAGAAAAAACACTATTTGGAAAATGAAAGACAACTAGCAGAAAATGCAATACCAACCGGTAGTAGTTTTAAAGACAACTAGTAGAAGATTAAATACAACCAATAGTTGATTTAAAGACAACAAGTAGAACATGAAAGACAACCTGTAGATATGAAAGACAACCAGTACGAGATGAAACTAACTATATAATATGAAAGACAACTAGAAGAACATGAAAGACAAGTACAAGAGTAAAAAAAAAGAAAAAACAATAAGAAGAAGATGATGAAATACAACTAGAAAAAAGATGAAATACCAACCGGTTGAACAAGAAAGACATGTATAATAGAAAGACAATCATTATAAGATGAAAGACAACTATAAGAAGATGAAATAAATGAGAGTAGATGAAATACAACCAGTAGTAGATGAAAGACACCAGCAGAACATGAATACACCAGAAGAACATGAAAGACAAAGTACAAGATAAAAGACATCTAGAAAAAGATGAAAAACAACTAGTTGAAAAAGAAACACAACTAAGATGAAAACAACTAGTAGTGGATAAAGACAACCCTAGTAGAACATGAAATACATCCAGTAGAACACAAAATAGAACCAGTACAGGATGAATGACATAGTAGAAGATGAAAAACATCTAGTAGAAGAGGAAATACAACCTAAAAAAAATGAAAAACAACAGTAGATGAAAGACAACTTACAGAAGATGAGATACAGTAGAACATGAAAGAAACACATACAAGCTGAAAGACAATCATTATAAGATTGAAAGACAACTAGAATAAGATAAAAAACTAGTAGAAGAGGCAAGACAACTAGAAGATGATGAAAAACAAATAGTAGTTGATGAAATACCTCTTAAAGAAGATGAAATACAATAGAACATGAAAGAAAACAAATACACGATGAAAAACAACCAGTCTACGAGGAAAGATAACAGATGAAGATGAAAAACAATTATTAGAAGATGAAAGACTACCAACAAAAGATGAAATACAACCAGTAGTAGATGAAACCAATACAACATGTAAGACAACCAGTACGAGACAACTATAAAAGATGAAAATCAATCACTTGAACTTGAAAGACAACCAGTACAAGATGAAAGACAATTAAATAAAATGTAAAATACAATGAGAAGTAGATGAAATTCAACTAGTAGAAGATGAAAGACAACTAGTAATAAATAAAAAAGAAGCAGTAGAACATAAAAGACAACCAGTAGAACACAAAAAATAACTTTTACAAGATGAAAGACAACTAAAAGAAGATGAAAAACAACTAGTAGAAGATGAAAGGCAACTAGTAGTAAATAAAAAGTTGTAGAACACGAAAGACAACTAGTAGAAGATGAAAGTCAACTAGAAGAAGATGAAAGACAACTTAAAGAAGATGAAAAACAACTAGTAGTAGATGAAAGACACTGTACAAGATGAAAACAATTAGAAGAATAATAATAGAACATGAAAGACAATAAGTAGAACCTGAAAGACAACCTGTAGATATGAAAGACAACCAGTACGAGATGAAAGACAACCAGTACAAGATGAAAGACAACTTGAAGAAGATGAAAATAACTATTAGAATATGAAAGACAACTAGAAAAACATGAAAGACAAGTACAAGATTAAAAATAACAAGAAGAAGACGATGAAATACAACTAGGAAAAAGATGAAATACAACCGGTTGAACAAGAAAGACATGTATAATATGAAAGACAATCATTACAAGATGAAAGACAACTATAAGAAGATGAAATAAAAGGAGAGTAGATGAAATACAACCAGTAGTAGATGAAAGACTACCAGCAGAACATGAAATACACCCAGAAGAACATGAAAGACAAAGTACAAGATAAAAGACATCTAGAAAAATATGAAAAACAACTAGTTGAAAAAGAAACACAACTAGAAAAAGATGAAATACAATTAGTAGTGGATAAAAGACAACCAGTAGAACATGAAATACATCCAGTAGAACACGAAATAGAACCAGTTCAGGATGAAAGACAACCAGTACAGAATGAAAAACAACCAGTAAAACATGAAAGACAACTCGTTGAACATGAAAAACAACTAGTACGAAATTAAATACAACTAGCACAAGATGAAGGACAACTAGAAGAAGATGAAGTACAACCAGTAATAGATGAAAGACAACCAGTAGAACATGAAAGAAAACCAAGAGAACATAAAAAGCAACCAGTACAAGATGAAGATAACTAGAAGAATATGAAAAACAACTAATAGAACATGAAAGACAACTAGAAGAATATCAAAGACTACCAGTAGAACATGAAAGACAACATGTAAAATATGAGTAACAACCAGTACGTGATGAAAGACAACCAGTATAACATGAAACAAACTAGAAGAAGACGAAAACAACTAGTAGAAGATGAAAGACGACCAGTACAAGATGCAAGACAACTAGAAAAAGATGGAACACAACTAGTAAAAGAGGAAAGACAACTAGAAGAAGATGAAAGACAACTAGTAGAAAATGAAAAACAACCAGCAAAACCTGAAAGCCAGCCTGTAGAACACGAAAGACAACCACTACATGATGAAGACAATAGAAGACGAAAAGTAGAAGATTAAAATCAGCAAGTAGAAGAGAAAAAAGACAACTAGAAGGAGTTGAAGAACAAACAGTAGTGGATGAAAGACAACCAATACAAGATCAAAGACAACTAGAATAAGATGAAATACAACTTAAAGAAGGTGAAATACAATCAATACAAGATGAAAAACAACTTGAAGGAGATGAAAACAACTAGTAGAAGATGAAAGACAACTACAAGTATATGAAATACAAACAATAGTATATGAAAAATAACCAGTAGAATATTAAAGACAACCAGTACAAGATGAAAGACAACAAGAAGATTAAATTCAACTAGAAGAAGATAAAATACAACCGGTAGAAGAAAAAAGACAATCAATACAA
This sequence comes from Carex parvula, assembly GCA_025461045.1. NCBI lineage: Eukaryota > Viridiplantae > Streptophyta > Magnoliopsida > Poales > Cyperaceae > Carex > Carex parvula. The sequence continues at coordinate 189,563 of JAJGRW010000482.1, forward strand.
TATTAAAGACAACCATTACAACGTGAAAGATAACAAGAAGAACTTGAAATACAACAAGAAGTAGATGAAAAACTACTAGTAGAAGATGAAAGGCAACTAGTAGTAAATAAAAAAAACATTAGAACATGAAAGACAACCAGTACAAGATGAAAGACAACTAGTAAAAAATTAAAAACAACTAGTAGAAGATGAAAGACAACTAGAAGAAGATGAAATACAACCAGTAGTGGATGAAAGACAACCGGTAGTAGAACATGAAAGACAACATGTGCACGATAAAGACAACTAGAAGAAGGTGAAAGACAACTAGAATAAAATGAAAGACAACAAGTAAAACATGAAAGACAACTAGAAAAATGCAAAATACAACGAGAAGTAGATGAAATTCAACTAGTAATAGATGAAAGACAACCACTAGAACATGAAATACAACCACTACAAGATGAAAGACAACTAATAGAAGATGAAAGCCAACTAGTAGTAAATTAAAAAAAAGCAATAGAACATGAAAGACAACATTAGAACACGAAAGCCAACCCGTACAAGATAAAAGACAACTAGAAGAAGATGAAAAACAACCAGTAGAAGATGAAAAACAACAAGTAGAAGAGGAAAACAACCAGTAGAAGATGAAAAACAAAAAGTAGTTGATGAAATACAACTTAAAGAAGATGAAATACAGTAGAACATGAAAGAAACAAATACAAGATCAAAGACAACCAGTATAAGATGAAAAATAACTAGAAGAAGATGAAAAACAACAAGTAGAAGAGGAATGACAACTAGAAGAAGATGGAAGACAAACAATATAACATGAAATGCTCCAGTAGAACATGAAAGACAACCAGTACAACATATAAGATGACATGTACAAACTGAAAGACAACCCGTAAAAGATGATAGACAACTAGAAGAACATGAAAAACAACTATCTAAAGATGAAAGACAACTAGAAGAAGATGAAAAACAACCTTAGTAGATAAAAAACAATCAGTAGAACATGAAAGACATCAATAAATATGAAAGACAACTGGTATAAGATGAAAGACAATAAGAAGGAGATGAAATACAACTATAAGACAATAAAATACTGTCGAGCATGAAAGACAACCAGTACAAGATGAAAAACAACTAAGACATGTTGAAGGACAACAAGATGAAGATGAAAAACAACTATTAGAGGATGAAGGACTACCAGCAGAAGATGAAATACAATCAATAGTAAATGAAACCAATAGAACATGTAAGACAACCAATACGAGACAATTAGAACCTATGAAAAACAACCAGTAGATGGTGAAAGAAAATTAGAAGAACAGAAATACAATTAGTAGTAGAACTTGAAAGACAACTAGTACAAGATGAAAGACAAGTAAAAGAAGATAAAAAACAATTTGTAGAAGATGAAAGACAACCAATAAAACATGAAAGACAACTCGTTGAACATGAAAGACAACCAGTACGAGACGAAATACAATAGTACTAAATGAAAGACAACTAGAAGAAGATTAAAGTAAATAGTTGAAGGTGAAAGACAATTAGAAGAAGATGAAATACATCCAGTAATAGATGAAAGACAAACCAGTACAAGATGAAAGATAACTCGAAGAAGATGAAAAACAACAAACATAACATGAAAGACAACTTGAAGAAGATCAAAGACAATTAGTAGAACATGAAAAACAACATGTAAAACATGAGTGACAATGAGTGCGAGATGAAAGACAACCAGTACAACATTAAATACAACGAGAAGAAGATGAAAAACAACCAGTAGAATGTGAAAGACAACTAAAATAAGATGAAATACAACCAACGGCAAATGAAAGACAACCAGTCGAACGTTAAAGACAACCACTTCAAGCTGCAAGACAACTAGAAGAAGATAAAACAACTAGTAAAAGATGAAAGACAACTAGAAAAAGATGAAATACAACAAGTAGCAAATGAAAGACAACCAGTAGAACGTGATAGCCAGCTAGTAGAACACGAAAGACAACCAGTACAAGATGAAAGACAAACAGAAGAAGATGAAAAACAACTAATAGAAGATGAAAAACAACTAGTAGAAGAGGAAGACAACTAGAAGAAGATGAAGAACAAACATTAGTGGAAGAAAGAAACCAATACAAGATCAAAGACAACTACAATAAAATGAAATACAACTAAAAGAAGGTGAAAAACAATCAATACAAGATTAAAGACAACTTGAATTGGATGAAAACAACTAGTAGAAGATGAAAAACAACCAGTACAAGACAACTAGAAAAGATGAAAAAAAACAACCAGCATATGGTGAAAGAAAATTAGAAGAAGATGAAATACAGTTAGTAGTAGAAGATGAAAGACAACTAGTACAATATGAAAGACTAGTAGAAGAAGATCAAAAACAACTAATAGAAGATGAAAGATAACCAGTAAAACATGAAAGACAACTCGTTGAACATGAAAAATAACCAGTACAAGATGAAATACAACTAGTACTAGATGAAAGACAACTAGAATAAGATTAAAAACAAATAGTTGAAGATGAAAGACAACCAGTAATAGATGGCAGATAACCAGTAGAACATGAAAGAAAACCAGTAGAACATAAAATACAACCAATACAAGATGAAAGATAACTAGAAGAAGATGAAAAACAACAAATAGAATATGAAAGACAACTAGAAGAAGATCAAAGACAACTAGTAGAACATGAAAGACAACATGTAAAACATGAGTAACAACCAGTACGAGATGAAAGACAACCAGTACAACATAAAGACAACGAGAAGAAGATGAAAACAACTTGTAGAAGAAGAAAGACAACTAGAAGAAGATGAAATACAACCAACGGTAGATGAACGACAACTAGTTGAACATTAAAGTAAAAGATCATGTTGAACAGTTCGGATCGACTGTTCGGACTTTGAAAGTAGAGATAAAGGATGTGGAGCATATTGGAGCACAAAAATTATGGTGCATTTGAACCCTCCTCCTAGAATGAAATGAAAAACAACTAATAAAACATGAAAGACAACTAGAAGAAGATAAAAAAACAACTAGTACAACATGAAAGATAACATGTCATGAGTAACAACCAGTACGAGATGAAAGACAACTAGAACAAGATGAAAAACAACCAGTAGAAGGTGGAAGACTAATAGAAAAATATGAAATACAACGAGTAGTAAATGAAAGACAACCAGTAGAACATGAAAAACAACCTGTAAAAGGTGAAAGACAATTATAAGAAGATGAAATACAACTATACTAAGATGAAATACAACTAGAAGAATATGAAATACAACGAGTAGTAAATGAAAGACAATCAGTACAAGATGAAAGACAACCAGTACAAAATGAAAGACAACTAGAAGAAGATGAAAAACACTTAGTAGAAGATGAAAGACAACTAATAGTAAATAGAAGACAATCAATAGAACATGAAAGACAACCAGTAGAACACGAAAGACAACATGTACAAGATGAAAGACAACTAGAAGAAAAAAAAAACAACTAGTAGAAGATGATAAACAACTAGTAGAAAAGGAAAGACAACTAGATTAAAATGAGAAACAAACAGTAGTGGATGAAATACAGGAGAACATGAAGGACAACATGTACAAGATGAAAAACATTTATAAGATGAAAGACAACTAGAAGAAGATGAAAAACAACTAGTAGAGGAGGCAGGATAACTAGAAGAAGATGGAAGACAAACAGTAGAACATGAAATGCTACTAGTAGAACATGAAAGACAACCGGTACAAGATGAAAGACAATGAGAAGGAGATGGAATACAACTGTAAGAAGATGAAATACAGTCGAACATGAAAGACAACCAGTAGAACATTAAAGACAACCAGTAATGATGAAAGACAATTATAAGAAGATGAATACAACTAGAGAAACTGCATATATCTCAAACAGAGAAACTGTAAAATCAATAATTATATGTTTTACAAATTAGTCAAACAACACAAAAGAGAAACTGTAAAATTAATGACAACCAGTAATGATGAAAGACAATTAGAAGAAGATGAATACAACTAGAGAAACTGCATATATCTCAAATAGAGAAACTGTAAAATTCAATAATTATATGTTTCGCAAATTAGTCAAACAGCACAAAAGATTGCTTACAACAACACTCACAATCAATAAACTCTCTCGATTACCGATCATGAATAGTAAGCCATCGAGAGTGAACCCAAAGGAAGTAGAAATGTTCAACGCTCCCATGTCTCTCCCATGTCTCCACAAAGCCTCGACCTTCTCAGTTTCAAAGAAGCAGACATAATACCAAATAGACATCCGAGGTTTAGGACATAAATTTTTCTGCACCCCACAGCCACGTCAGCAATAAATTGAAAAAGAAGAAATAATTTGAGCCAATCATTTGGCTAGCGTGGAGTTTATAAACAGTTCCTTAATAAGAAAATTCCATGTATAGTTTCTAAATAAGAAACTGTTCCACATCCCGGAAACTAGATTAGAAACTGTCACCCCAGATTAGAACCTCTAATAATACCAGGAATATAGATACTCTAACTCATTCTCAGGTTTTAATTCCAATCTTTTATTCAATTATGTCCTCAAATTATGTTTCCAATAATTCAATACATTACTGGTAGTCATTTTCAATATTGTACCTCAAGAAGTGATGACTCCAAAATATATTGATGTTGATCCCGCAAGTCTTGCAAAATAAAAGACAATAATAAACTACGATGATATCACGATCCGAATAGTATAATTTCAATTTCAATTTATTTCAATTAAATTTTATTAATAGCATGAAAGTAGGGCGTAGCGCCTTGAAGAACAAGATGGAGTAAGTCTCTAACAAAAAATGTGTATATATATACGCTGACATTTTTATTAATATCCAAGGTTTAATAGAAATTAATATTTATGCCCAGAATTCTGGGTTTTCGCCAAAAATGCCCAAACGGCCACAAAATGGTCGGCTTACACCCTCTCCTAAGCTGGCCGCCTTACTAAATTTTTTTTTTACTGTAAAATCCTATAAAATCACTTTTTTGTTCTCTCTCCTCCACACAATTCACTCAACTCACAAAAGAGAAAGGGGAAGGGACAGAGAGAAATATAAGGTGATTTTTGAGGCGAAAAGGTCGATATTTGAAGGGGCCAAAATGATGAACAATAGCAATCGAGGTAGGTCGGTCAATTGTGGCCTAGCGAGAGGAGGGCCAATTAGTGATCGAGGTAAAAATGAGAGAAAAAAAGTACAAGTGCCAAGTATGTCGTAATTTTCTTAATTGTGAGACATGTAAGATGGAGGAATGGAGTAGACGGCATGGTTGGTATAAAATTTCAGACGATGACTTTGTGGAAAACCCCTACAGCTTTGGTTTGAAAAAGAAGAAGGTTGATCCAGAGCCTCCAGCATCGGACGATGAGTTTGTTCTGTGTACCACTGGTAAGGCCACCAGTTTGTCTGCTGTGACTGATCCTGATGCGGCAAAATCCGATGATAACTTTGTTTCATGTACTTTGAAGGCTCGTTGTAAGAAGTAATACTACTTATTTAGAATTTATGTTGTATTTTTTATTCCATGCAGTAGTATTAGTAGGGTTTAAAATTTGGATGCATTTGAGCTTGGTTCTAAGAATTAGTATTTTATTGTAGTTGGATGAATTAGGTTGTAATTTCTTTGAGTAGTAATTAATTTCATTACTTTTTATTTAGTAGTCCCATGTTGTTTTCTCTGAAGGCGTGAGAAAGAATTCACAGTCACAATTAAATTACAAATAAAGTCCACACAATTCAGAGTCTCGTACAAAACAATAAAGTACACACAAATTGCAAATAGAGTCCACACAATTTTCACAACATGCATATAAATCACATATTACTACCACGTCTAAAACTAAATCCGCGAAATAAACCACTTCCGAAAGATGACCTACCTCAAATTCATGCAGATGGCCCGGCTTAGGTTCCAGATGGCGCTACTTGGCTTGTAAATGCCCTTGTTGTACGTCTAGTAGTTGACCTCCTCGGTTGGATCCCAGATGGCTCCCCTTGCACCCCAACCGCCTCTCCTCCTATGGCAACTGCCTCTCTCATTGCCTCTCCCATTTCTCCCTCAAATTCATCCCCACTCTTCAGATCGTCCTCCGATATTTCATTAACATCTTCAAAGGCCGGACAGGTTGCATCAGATACTGGTGCCAGTCTGGGATAAGGTGATACTGGAGGTAATGGTAAAGGCGTTACGTTTACAGGTCTAGGTGGGGATGAAATTGAGTGTCTTGGTCTGCCTCAATGGGGTCTAGGTGGGGATGAAACTGAGTGTCTTCGTTGGGGTGCTGGTGGAGTAACGTAATTGTAGATTTCTGGGTCAGGTTCGATTAAAGAAACGAGGGGTCTGTATATTTCTGGTTGTGTTGTATAATGTGGTGCCATTGATACAGAGCCAGAACTTCCAACCCCAGGCTCTACCGGAATTTTTCTAGCAAAGATTTTTATTATATAACTCCTTTGGGACCTCAAATAATTGAACATGGCTCTCCACGTATTCTTATCTACAAGTTTCAGAACAACCCATTTCCCGCTGGGGGGAGGGCTATGTCGGGTTGCCAATTCTAGGTTCCACCTTTCTGGCTTGTAATCAGTGTGTGTGTAAACCATGGATTTCAGGTCCAAAAATGAGATATCATCTGGAAACAGAAATGAATGAACTGCATCTTTGTTGTAATAAGCCTCGTGTGCATTACTAAGCATCTTCCCATTATAGTGTAATGAAATAATGGTCATGGTAAACAAATTACATTTTAGAAAATGGTAAACAATTGTCAAGTTACTAAATGGTAAATAATTGTCATATTACTAAATAGTAAACAATTGACATGTTACTACTTCAAATTTTAGAGTTTTGGGTTTTTGGTTTTTGGTTTTTGGTTTTTTATTAATTAAATTTAATTTTTTAATAATTAATTTAATTATTCTATAAAAATAATAATAAAATAATAAAATATTACCTTAATAGTCTGCTGAGGAGGATCCTCGGTGTGTGTGCCCTTAGGAAGGGTTTAGGGCCTTCTTATAGAATTTTTTACGGTAAAAAAAAAAATTAGTAAGCCGGCCACAAAATGGCCGGCTTAGGGGAGGGCGTAAGCCGGCCATTTTGTGGCCGGCTTGGACATTTTTGGCGAAAACCCAGAATTCTGAGCATAAATATTAATTTCTATTAAACTTTGGAATGTCGGATATATACGACGTCAATCAATCTATGGATCAGTTTTTCTTTGTAAGAGCAAGGATGCTAAGCTAGAGACTACAGTTGCAGAACAGTGCAATATTGTAAAGTATACCCTACTATGTTGCCTTTTTCTTTCAGTTATTTTTGTGCAAGTTATGGTAAAAGTTCCCTACCTGAATTTCAAATATGTTTATACGTCTAATAGGCTCCCTTCAAATCGTATCCACTAAATAATTAGACAATAAAAACTAACATGTGTTAAGCCGGTTAATATGTTTACATTATAATTTCAGCTGCTTCTGGAAACTTATTAAATTGGTTTCAAATAGCGATTCAAATCATTCAAACCGACCTCCTTCATGAGTGACGTATTTTCATACAAAATCTATAAATTTTCAAATTCATTTAGCTTCAAGTCAAATTCTCAACAAAATGAAGTGTTTCTATGAAAACCAATAAACTAAGATTAACTTAAAAAAATTTATTTTTTGACCGCTTAACTTTGTACGAAATGAATTCGAAATTTATAAATTTGCATTTAAATGAAGCTCTCGTGATCGGTTTGAATAATTTGAATTCGTCGTTTGAATCCGATCCGATATATTTGGAAGTTAGAAACACTTAGCTAAAAATATAATAGAACCATACTAACCGAACTCTATATATCTCCTATTTGCACTGATTGATTAATTACGTAACCACAACCAAAACACCAACAATATATATAACAAATAATAACCATGAGAAATAAACTCAACATAAAACCCACTTCCCTGCTGTAAAAATTGTACTACGAGGTCATCAGTAACAATTATCCATGTCATCACGTATGTCCGTATAATCACACTATAATTTTTTATTTAATAGAGTATTATAATTAAAATAAATTAAAAAAAATATTTATTGAAAGAATTAAACCAAATTCCGGTACAAATTAATTAAAAAAGACAAAATTGATAAGCTAAAGACAGTTTACCCCACATAATAACTCTCTTTTGAACCCCCTGACAAGTTGGAACTGGACCAGACAGTGTTTGTTGTTTTGTGGTCCAGGTTGCACACACTAAGTTAATGTATCCATTCGCATTCGGCCTATTGCAATTATTTTGGTACTTTTTTTGACTTGCCATCTTTTAATTGGGGACCTTGTCAGCCCAAATCCGACCTAGCCTAGACCAGAAGGCCGGGCAAAAGGGACCTATCAGAAAAAAAGGCTCAGGCTCAGGCTCATGCTCATGCTGGTCCATGATTAATTAAGTCCCTTCAAGTTATTGCCTTTGTTAATCGTTACCTCGGGAGTCGGATGAGATTAATTACAGTATGCTGAAGCAAAAAAAAATTACGGTATGTGGATTATGTAAAACAACGTTAAAAAAAAGTAACATGTATCGGTAAAAATAAAGATCATAGTATAGTATGTCATTGATACGGTCTAACTTCGGAGAGATTAAGTCGCGGTAAGTCTAAGCACGTCCTAATTCGAGTGGGATTAGTCCGTGCGGGTATGTGTGTATTTATTACGTGTCCGAGTAAGAACTGAGTTTAGATCCAATAGGTACGTAACTCTATCCTCTCTGTACTGTGTATGTTTGAATCGTGGTGCCCGAGCTCATTGAACTTCAGAGTATTTATAGGCCTATAGGTCGGTTTTGGGTCTCATACGGACACTCGACTGGGCTTATCTCGCAGGCCAGTGAGTCGGTTAGAGTCGCGTATGGAGAAATCGAACATGCCTGCTTCTTGGGCTTGTTATCTGGTCTTAGTACTCAGCTTATAATGGTTTGATGGAGCATTTAGTACATGACCCTATCAGTCATTAAAGAATTTCTTGAGCTTTACATTTGTATGTGAATATGTTAATTTATTTTTTATTGTTGAATATTTTTTTTTATTGATCTATTTTTTCTTTTAAAAACATGTCATTTTGTATGAGAATTTATTTTTATTCTCTTATAATATATTTCAGTTGCAACGTACGGGCACATGAGATAGCCCCTCATAATAACTGTCAAGATTATCATCGTTGAGAGGGATATAAGTACGCATTTAGTTTATATAAAAGACGCTAGATTAAGAACCGAAATGCATATAAAGACCATGCATCGATTATTTGCAATCAAATATTTTCAATTTTCTCAAATTACTAGACTAATGGTGGATTTAAATAATATGAATATGGGTCAATTAATCTCTATTTTTGTTTAATTATGTATTTAACTATTTATGTATGATTTTTTATATAGTTTAGAGTAGAATATTATAATATTGTAAAATTGACTTTTATTTTTTTACAAGAATATTTTATACGATTGACTTCCCGATATATATTTAATCCTCGTAGTTCAAAAATCTGCTCTCGTCTTGTCTAGAACTACATAGTTTTATTTTCTTTACACAAACTCAATAAAAGAAGTTGTAGGCGCTTATCCAAACAACAGGGTACGTGTTTGATGAAATGCCCTAGTAAAGATATATTTTGTCAGGTGCATGTATCCAAAGTTATCGTAAGTCCTGAATAAAAGAAAAAAGGGGAGCATAGCTATTTGCTTGGTGGGTTATTGGGCCCTAATTCATGTTAATCTATCTAGGCCCAATAATGATGACCGCTGAATCAATGGTTCAAAAGGTCCACACACAAAAAAAAAATACATGTAACCGATTATAGAAAATCAGTGGGAACAAGAAGGAAAATCAGTGGAACATCTTTTAAGGAAAACAAAATAGTGGTAACTCTTCAAGTCAGAATTTTGTACCTATCCATTAGAGCATCTACAACCGCGATTGTTTATAAATTGCTAATATGATGGACGATTGCTAATCTAATTGCTGGGTTGTACCATAATTACTTAATTAGCAAATTTGCTTTAAAAGAAAACGTTTTGTTAATGACACCCTGGCTAATTGATTGGTTAAATTTTTTCTTCCGTATCTGTACCGCTCTCAATTGCTAATTGCTGTGTTGGAGTGGTTTGCAAATTAAAGTGACATGATTTGCTAAACGTTTGGTCAATTGTAGATGCTCTTAGCACAGAATCATTGTTCTTTCATGACATCAGATTCTAACAAACAACGAGGTTATTAAATTTCAGGATCTTCAAATTTAAAACTTGATTAAATTGGGAAATATTAATGTAAACAATTATGGAAATCAAATTATTAATAAATGATCATAATATTAATTACATTATCGAAAGATAGGATAATTGATAAGATATTTAAAGAGAGTTAAAATTATCCATGCATATTTTTAATATGTTGTGTTAATATAAAGATTGGGAGCGCCTAACAGTCCCCTCCATTCTGTCCTCCAAACGTCCATCCGGCTAACTGATGTGTAAAGTATGACGGGGACCACTAACTACCTGGGGGACCTCTAACTATTTGGGGGACCGCTTATATTTGAAAAAATTAACAACTGGCGCGCATGCAATACTTATGTGCGCAAGTATTACTATATAATATATTAAGTATTCATACCTAACACATCAAGTATTTAACAAAAAAAAACTTGACATCAACTTTCTTTTCTTTCTAATCACACATCAATCTTTTACACATTTTTAGAAGTAGTTTTTTTTTTTCCGTTTAATCTCGTCAATTTTTATGGTGATATGTGAGGAATTTTGTAAATCTAAAACCACGAACGTCTTCTACGTAATTTTTTCTTTCAAATGAGATCCATGATGAAGTGCTTTTGGGTTTTTCGTCGTTCAAGCATTCATACCTCGGCGTGCAATTATTGATACCTCGTCGAGCAAGTATTCATACATTGTCAAGTATTCATTTCTAAAATGTTAAGTATTCTTCTTTAAAATGTCGAGTATTCATACTTACTATAATAAAGTGTGAATATTTAAATTGTAAAGTATTTATGACAAACCACAGATGTGTCTTGGGCATTAACTACCTGGGGGACCACTACCGACCTGGGGGGACCGCAAACGTCGCTTGAAAGTGACCACGATAGGGACCACACGCAGAAACTAAGGACAAGTTGATGTGTACCGACCATCGCAAGTGTCAGCGCTGTAATTGTTGTAACATTCATTTTTAAAATATCAGTATTCATACTACCTTTGAAGTGTGATATTTTTATATTGTAACATATTCCTGAGAAACTCCTAAATGTTCTCCGTGCATTAACTACCTGAGGGGACCACAACCTACATGGGGGGACCGCAAACGTCACTTGAAAGCAACACCTACGGAGACCACAAGCATAAAAGCACATGCGTAACCACCGCACAATCACCAACACTGTAGTTTTAGTAAAATATTAATATCTAAATTTTAAGTATTCATACTTAAAAAATTGAAGTGTGAATTGTTATGGTGTAAAATAACTTAAATCAGTTAATCTGTTTGATGCTTGAATGTATTGATAGGTACTGAAGAAAGTATTCATAATTATAACTGAAATATGAATAGTTATGTTGTAAAGTATGTTAATTTAACATTTTTTTGGCGCTCGATTGTATTAATATGTAATATGAAAGTATTGACACATGTGCATTGATGTGTGCATATTTACGTTGTACAGTATTTTTTTTTTATCAACTTATTGATAGAGAAATGTATTTTGGTACAAATCTTTTTATGAAGATTGATGGTATTAACATGTAATCTAGAAAACATTCATACCTATACATTGACGTAGGAATATTTATATTGTAAAATATATTATAAAGTAATACTAATATTTAACAAATTAAGAAAATAACAAATCAAATTTTCATACAAATACTAAACACATTTAATCACAATTGAAAAATATTGATATTTATGAAGCCAACTCCTCATTATATATAGTTAAAGTGTTGATAACTACATCTCCAAGTATTGATACCTATTAAAAGAAATGTTGTTATGTAAGAAATCAATTCTTCCTAGCATAATTATTTCACATTGCATTAGTTTTGCAAGTGTTCAAGCGTTCATACATATATTTATAAACAAGAATATACATACATAAGATGTAAAGTATTCATACTATCTAATAAATAATCATGAAAATACTATACATTATTTAAATTAAGTGCCTAAAACTGATATCAACTACTTCATAAGAAAAAACATCCAAACATAAAACTAAATGAAAAACTGAAGACAATGCCTCTCTGACATGGCATTGTAGTTTTGTTCCCTGTATTTGCTGGTAAGGCAATTGTTCTCCTTCCATAATTCTACTTCCCTTTCTCAAACAATTAAAATTTACCATTTAGTCCCTGATTTCTCCAAATTTAAAATGTTATCCTACTCCTACTATCATGGCAACTTGAGTTGACAACTCGCACTTCTCACAATCATTAGACGGTTCATCACCCTTTGCCTTCAAGCACCTGCATAAATAATTTGCATTCAATCTCACAAGCCAGAGGCGCAAATCCATGGGAACTAGGCTCAAATCCTGTTTTAGTATGCCATGGTGTTATCTTTTAGCTGTTACTCTTAAAAATGCAAAATCAATGCTTGTGAGAAATGCTCCAGATCTTGATCATAACATATAAATTACTCCATGATCATTAAGAGTGTCCGAAGCAAGTTTACAGAAGTTTGGATGAGCATCATATACCATATCACATGTAGACGATACAGAGTCAAGAAACTCTTTCACACCCTTCGCATCTTGATCCTGACAAATTGGACATCGTAGCAAAACAAACAAAGGGGATTATGATCTAGATAGAATCATAAACATAAACAAGTACAAGAATGTTCAGCCAGAATCAAAGAGGCCTTTAATAGAATTTCAATATAAAATCACGAGCTTGTCGTTTGCAAAAGATGTTCTTTATACACTGAATATCAAGTAATTGAAAGAAGTAGAGTGTACCTTGCATTCACATAGAGATAGCTCTAGGGTTATTCTAAGCACGTCAAGGAAGATTGAAGGACCATCATCTCAATTTACAACCTGAGAACAGATCTTCCAAGCACTCTGAAACGGTGAATCCAGTATAAAAATGCAGTTTGTCAAACCAAATTTCCCCGTAATAGGGGCAAAAAATATGCCAGAGTTACAATGTAACATCCTAACCAGTTGACAATGATGCATAGGTACTAGTATCTACAATTAACTTAAAGAAAAATTTATGAACTTAAAGCATCTAAGTTTCAGAGATGCACACGACGTTCAAACAGTCAACTAAACTAAAATTAAATTGAAACATGAAACAAAATTATACTGACTTCAAGTTCTTGATGAAGCCAAAACATAAAGCAAAAATTACTATCTTTTCTTCCGGAAAATGACGAAAAGCGAATGCAAAGTAACAATTTTCCCGATTTATTTACTGCAAATGTGTTTTTATGTCTATTTGGCAGGTTTTTGAGAAAGTTGCATATTTATGGCAAAAACAGAGCAAAAGTGTCGTATTTAGGCAATTTATGAATAAGGCGTCAAAATGGGACTTACATGGAGCATGCAACACCTCACACGAAGTGCACAACATGCAAAATGACAAAAATACAAGAAAATCCCTGCGGCCTCCTCTATGGCGCATGCGGCATACCTTGAGGCCGCACGATCTGTGGACTGTCCTAAAAATAGGTGGACCCCACGTCCCCCACTACTTCCACTACTCCACCTCTTATTTAGGAATACTATAAATACCCCTCTTGTAATAGGATTTAGTGTGCGTGTTTAATTGTGTCAAGTCCAGAAATAATAGACTAGCAATTCTTATTGTTATGTTAGGTTATAGAGTTACTTAGAGAGAGAAGGGTAGCCATCGGAAGTCAAGCAAAAGAAGAAGACGTCATCTAAAGAGACAGAGATTCTTCCATCTTCAATTGAGTTGTAATTTATGTTCTTCTTATTTTATTTCTTCTATTTTGCCATGGCCATGAGAAGCTAAACTTATCATCTCTAGGGTTAGTGGTAAACTTGAATTCTTAATTATATTTTTGTAGATGTTTATGTTTTGTTTATGTTATGGTTTGAGTTTTCCTTGCACTTTAAATTCTTTTTTATTGTATCATTGCATACATAGTTAATGTCTACTATATGCCAATAATCTCCACGTACCAATAGGTGTTAAGTCGTTGCACCCTTGTGTGAGAAGGATAATGCATGTAAGTACTCCAAACACTTCGGCTAACGAGGCTTAGCAACGGTGCAAAGACTAGGGTTAGAACCCAGTGCGCTCTATTGACAGGATAACGTAAATTGTATATTTAAATAACATTAGAAGACACTTGGATTAAGTAGGGTCTTTGGGATATTTCAACTACGGGGTAGTATAGGGAAATAATATAATGTGTACTTAAAATGCTTTAGTCTTGATAGCTCAAAAGCCAATCGCAAGATCAGAAAACCTTTCAAATCGCATAAAACAAACATCCAGCACGTCCTACGCATATGACAGTACTACATGCGGGGTAGCTATGGGGTAATCTAGGCCGCATGTGATAGTGACAGTGCCGCATGCGACATAGATAGACGTCAAAAACTTATACTTACATGATTAAGAAAGACAAAAACTGAACCCTAAAGGCTCTCTATCTACTGTTTAACCTTTACCTTGATTGCAGTTAGCACCACCACCTCAAACTTTTAAGAAACCCGATAATCTAGACTAGTAAAAATTGTTTAAAATATAATACACTATCCCTGTGGATCGACATCCCAATCATACAACATGATAGGATTATGCGCTTGTGATCTGAATGTAAGTAGAAATAGAATTTATAAATCTTTAAAAGTAGTAGTTCACTTTGGACTCATCAGTTCTCTAGATCTGTACAGGCCTGAATGTGCATAGATGACAAGAAATTAAATGAGCTAAATATTTCTTTAAGCTGGATTTAAGATCTGGTTATAATGGCATTTTACACACACGAGGGCCTTAACGAATTCAAGGTCATGCCATTCGGGTTGAAAAATGCTCCTGCCACCTTTCAAGCATTGATGAACATGATTTTTCAAACCTTATCTAAGGAAATTCATTCTCGTTTTTTATGATATCCTTATTTTCAATGGGGACTTGGAGGCCCATGTTGAGCACTTAAAGCTGACCTTTCAAACCCTAAAAGAGCATCACATGTATGTGAAGGAGTCTAAATTTGAATTTGGTGTTAAGCAAGTACACTACCTGGGCCACATCATTTCAAATGAAGGTGTATCAACTGATCCCTCAAAAGGTGGAAGCAATGGTGCAATGGCCAACACCTAAGACGTCAAAGGGCTAAGGGGCTTTCTAGGCCTCACATGATACTACAGGAAATTCATTAAAGGGTGTTGGTACTATATCTAAACCTTTAACTGAATTGTTGAAAAATGGAGCATTCAAGTGGAAACCGTCAGCCTAGCAGGCTTTTGAAGAGCTAAAGAAGGCAATGGTGGCTGCTCCAGTTCTTATTTTACCATATTTTAACAACCTTTTTTGGTAGAGGTGGATGCAAGCCAAGAAGGGATAGGAGCAGTATTGATGCAGTGCAAGAGGCCTATTGCATTTTTGAGTAAGAAGTTAGGGGTTAAGAGTCAAGATCTCTCGACTTACGAAAAGGAGATGCTTGCATTAATTACAACAGTTTCTAAATGGAAGCATTATCTGTTAGGAGGTGAGTTTGTGATCAGAAATGATCAAGTCAGCCTAAAATACTTGTTGAAACAAAAGGTCAATACGCCTATGCAACATAAGGGGTTGATCAAGCTTTTAGGTATGAATTACAAGATTGAATTCAAAAAGAGAGTTATATAGGAGTGAGGGGGCGCCTGAGATGAATGAAGTCCAAGAAATCTGATCTGGATACAGCTGGAGCAGTTATTCACCAAAGGGCGCCTCATATACTGACCGTATTGGCTGATACAGTCCGTTTTGAAACTGTGTCACTAAGGGACTTAATGCGTATCACGCCATCTCTGGTCCGTATTTGCCAATACGGTCCGTAACAGAGCCTTAGTCAATGAGCTATGCTTATCCGATTGACCTGATTCTTGCTTCAAATGATGTAGAATAGCCCCAAAACATGTTTCCTGCATTAAAACATAAAGTAGAGCAACAGTAACCTTTTTATCTAATTAATTGAACATAAAGATGAGATAATAAGGCAAAATCTAAGCTAAAATTTTACGTAATTCACTATCATTTTGACGTTGATCAAAGTGGCACAACCGTACACGGTTCCTTATTAACGAACCGTGTACAAAGAAATGTAACTTACGGACACGATTCGAAACTTTCAGATCGTGTGTGTATGTGGGAACTTTTTTTCATGCTAGCGCTTCCTCCCATTACACACTGTTAATTTTGACATCTGTGTATGATATGTCGTGTATGGTCACATTTTTTGTACTAGTGATTGATTAATACCCAAATATATTAATTTGTCCAAATGACTTGTTAAAAAATATCTCCAATTTCATCCTAGAATGATAAAAAAAACCGAAATTTTATTAATATCGAAAAAATCATCAAATTTAAAAAAGTACTCCAGCTTTCAACAAAATTCCAAAAATAACCTTTCCGTTGAATAATTCAGTGGTTTTGATTTTTTTTCTGTGGTTTTTTTAGATGCTTTAATTGTTTGAATATGTTATGTGAAGTTTTATTTGTTAATTGTTTGAATATTTGAATATGTTGGTAAAATAGGAATTAAGACGTACAAGATTATTGAAGATTGAATTACAAACAATAATCAAATTGTTCCAGCAAACAAGACATAAATTAAACCACTAATAATAAATGTCATAAATGAAAATTGGAACAACATAAAAATTAATTGAATTGTTACTACAAATTTCTAAGCATAAAATTAATTGTTACTACAATAAAATTAGAATAAAATAAAAATTTAAAAACATCAACGTTAGCATCTGTTTGAAAGATAGCCTCTTGCTGAATAATTCAAAAACACTAGTCAATTGAATTTCTGTTGAATAATTCAGCGCAAAACTCTAAATCCGCTAAATTATTCATCGGAAAGTTATTTTCCGTATCTGCCAGATAATTCAGCGGAAATTCAGAGCCTTTCAGCTAAATTATTCAGCGGATTGGTTATTTTTGAAATTTTGTTGAATACTGGAGTTCGGTTTGAAATTTGATTATTTTTTTTAGATATTAATAAAAATTTCCGAAAAAAAGGTGCTAATATATTAATATAATTTATTTTTCTGTTTTATCGCCGTTAAATTGCACTCGCTTGACTGTCTGAGCATTGAATGGAGAATAAATATATGGCTTAATTAGGCGTCTATATATA
>JAJGRW010000483.1:0-35295 GCA_025461045.1 Carex parvula
CGATTACCTGTCGGGTCAGAAAAGGTTCCAATATTTTTTTTTAAATTGTGAAATCTAAATACAAATACCTAATATTCTAATATTTTAAACCTTTTGATACTTATATATATTTTTAGATTTCGGCTACTATGTCATCGGTGGCATTGCGCCCTACAAACCACCAACTTAAAAAACATATAAAATATGGTTCAATAATGAATTGAAACAAATTATAACCTCAACTACTAAAAAAGGAAAAAAAAAATGAGGCTTAGTCCTAGGTAGCTTATGTCAACAGTGAGGTTTTAGGATTTTAGGAGCAGGGGCGGATTCAGGATTTTCGTCGGGAAGGTAGAAAAATATCGAATCGGGTTTAAATACCTAATCGGGTTTAAATCCATTAACCAATTGGGTACTCGATAAAAAATAATGCTTTAACTTATACTTTTCAATGCTTTGACTTGTAATTTCTGATGCTCTGACTTATAATTCTAATTACCAATCAAAATTCAACAGATTTATTTTAATTTTAACCCTAAATTTAACTCGAATTACAAATTAAACGTCCAGAGGGGGGCAAAAAAAAATTTCAAGAGGGGCAAAGTCAGTCGGAACCGATAAATCTCCACTAAAACTCAAAATCTAGGGGCAGCTGCCCCCCTGGAACACTCTAGGTCCGCCCCTGTTTAGGGGTTTGCGTGTAATGTTTAGCTTAAGAATTATCATTTGGCCTAGTGGTAAAAGGCAGCAAATTCTATTTGAGAGGCTATGAGTTTGAAACCCAAATGAGAGGTCCTTTTATAGATAATTATTGAAAGTATGTTGAAAGTCTAGACCTAGTTTCTATTTAAGAAAAAAAACACTGAGGTTTTGTTGATGACGTCATATTTCTATAATTTCATATTAACTTTTTAATTTTATTAGGTTTAGGATTACTTTACAAAAATGATCACCCAAAAGTGAGCAATGTTATCTTTTAAAATTTATAAACTCGGAAATTCTATCGGTTCGGATCGCAAGCGCACAATCCTATCGAGTAGTACAATCGAGGTCGATTCACAGGAAATATTGGTTAGAGTCTTGAGCTATCAAACCACAATCTTTTAAAATGCTAGACAAAATCTGAAAATTTGAGAGTTGAAGTTGTGATCAATGTAGATTTGGCAACAATTAAAAGTAATTAAAATTAAAGATAGAGATGAGAATTTCTAGAGTTTCGGCACACCATTGCTACTTAATCATCTTTGAAATTCTACTTCTGTCGAGTTTGATTTCCTGTAGTTGTTTATGGAAGACACTACATAGGACACTGCGAGTTACTTACGCAAATGACGGGATTTCCATCGAGATACTACATAGGACACTGCAAGTTACTTACGCAAATGACAGATCTCTAAAATACATAAGTTACTACATAGGACAATGCGAGTTACTTACACAAATGACAGAACTTGGTTCGCATTTTGTTGTTCCGATTTATGGTTTCCCCGCTAAGGTTTTCTTCATATAATTCCAATGGCTCCCAACATCATCCATTATAGTTTATCTTACCATTAAAGCACTGTCACTACCCTAACAGATTAAACTAGATCATCGAAATCAGGTGAAGGGAGAGTAAATCACAAAAACATTTCAATCAACAACAATAAATCATAATCAACAGAAAATATATATATCAAAGCATCATGAGTAACAAGGTTTACTGCCTAGCCCCTAAGAAAAGAACTTAGCCGCGGAACGGCATGGTTACAACACTCCTCTCTTTCTCACTTAATCAAATTTAACAAAAAATTACAAAGATGTATTCTTCTTTTGTCTAGAGTGCTTATATAGGAGTGAGGGGATGTCTGGAGATGAGTGGAAGCCAAGAAATCTGATCTGGATACAGCTGGAGCAGTTATTCCCCAAAGGGCACCTTGGTTACGGACTGTACTGGCTAGTACGGTTCGTATCTAGATCATGTCGCTAAGGGGTTTAATGCGTATCGTGCTATCTCCTGGTCCGTATCCGGCTAGGTCTGTATCAGTCAGTGCGGGCCGTAACAAAGACTTAGTCGTTGAGCATCGCTTATCCGATTGACCTGATTATTGCTCTATTTAATGTGAAATAGTCCCAAAACATGTTTCCTACGATAAAACTGAAAGAATGGTGACAGTAGCCTTTTTCTCTAATTAATTAAACATAAGTGCGAGATAATATGCAAAATCTAAGCCAAAACCCTACGTAATTTTTCATTATTTTGACTCTAATCACGCCTCCCAACTTGAATTGTTGCTTGTCCTCAAGCAACGACATCCTAGCTAGTCAAAGGTCCGGTCTAGGTTAAACCATACAATCTCAAGGACTTGCTTTAAATTAAACTAGAACTTGGGCTTGGTACAATTGACATGACATTTAAAAATTTAGAACTTCAAAAATATTCATGACCTCTCTCTTGAACAATTTATTCACACCATGATTGACCTCATTGTGCATTCTTTAGAAAAATTATTATCGAACAATTCACTTCACAAATATCCCTAAATTCGAAAGTATTAATTTCTCGTTTGATTATAAACGGATCCCTTCCTATCAATAGGAATTCTAATGATATGAATTTTGATTTTCCTTCCTAATTGATTGGAGCAAAGTATGACAACTAAGTGTGTTGGTACTTGTGACGATTTTTTGAAAAATTAAATATGCACAAAATTAAAGTTTGGGAGGTTTGGTCGAGCCTATTTGTAACCAGTCTTGTGTAGGCACCCGTACTCATTTTTTTCTATCCTCCATCTTTTATTCTATTTTTTTCTTTTTCTAAATTTTTCTATTTTTATTTTTATTTTTGTCATTTCTGACTTTTTTGTCTTTTTTCTGTTTTTCTGAAAATTAAAGATTTGTACAAGTAAATATTTTTGTGTCACAAGTACCATGATTACACACAATTCCAAGTATTCATTCATACAAGGAATTATTGCATAGTTTCGCTAGGTGTTTATCTATAGTAAATGGGTATTCTAGAACACTTTCAAACTTAAGAGATTTTCCAAAATAAATTACTCAACAATAAAAAAATTTAAGGTCTGCGGTTATGGACAACATTCGTGGTTAGCAATTAATTATCATTTGAGGTCACTAATTACTTTTAAAAATTTCTGAATTTTTTTGGTATCATGGCCAATTGCCTAAACCCTAGGCTAACTCAATTCAAAACGGTTCCTTATTTGATTAACCTACTCCTACGGAAATTAAAATGCAAGTTACCTAAAAAGCTCAACCAATCATTCTAGGATTTTCGGTAAAGCCTCCAACCCTAGTAAAAAATTGAGTAAAACTACTAGCATCTAAAAGAAAATAAAAATATAAAAAATTTAAAGATACATGGTCAATTTACCTCCTACCCCCCGAATAAAATTGAGCATTGTCCCCAATGCTCGAGAGATAAAAATAAAGGAAGTATAAAGTAAAAAAGACCGAGAGAGAGATACAACTCACTGCACCTCAATCCTGAGGTGGTGGAGGTGGTGGCGGATGATGGATCTCCTCGAAGAATGATGGGTCGAAGAGTCCGTGAGGCGGTGGCTGGTACTGGAATCCGGAGTCGAGGGCGAACTGATAGTACTGTTGGTTGAGGTAGCGCGCTTGCTGGATCTCGCGCCTACCCTCGTCAATGCTCCTCCTAAAAAAAGTGTAATATTTGGTCGACTAAATTTTTCGTATAAACAATGCATTACAGGTACGTACCGACTGTAAAAAACTTGTCGCAAAATGCAGGGTTCAACTCTAATATTTTATTTATTTAATTATTGTTATTTTAGATAAGAAGAAAAATATTCATAATTTATGTCTTGTAAGAGCGCAACATACATAATTATTTTGAATTTTCTTCTGTGTTTGTAAAATGTGAGGAAAATGTTTATAATTTTCTTATAAATGTTAAAAAATATGAAAAAACGTCCATGAAATAATGAATAAACTGATGGTTAATATTTTGTTAAGTTTTAATTTTTTTCTCATTTTTTTGCGCGCTTGAGATTATTATTTCCCAATGGTGGTATTGAGAAAGTATCTCAAAAATAGAGAATAACATTTCTAGGTTTACTTGTCATTTTAAAATACATGTAGGTACAAATTGGATATATTAATGAAGAGTAGAACTAGGGTGAGCTGTGCTCACCAACGGTTTTGGTGAGCACACATCCAAAAAACGGTTTTTCAAAGTTCAAATAGTCAATTCGAACCTTCCAACGTGTTCTTCATATTAATATGTGCTTGGAGACCAAATTTTACATTTTTTGAAAATTTTTTACTATTTTTTTAGAATTTTTTAAAATCATCAGCTTTTCATTAAATTAAAAAAAAATTCAAAAAAATTCAAAAAAATTCAAAAAACACTGATTTTAAAAAATTCTAAAAAAATAGTAAAAAATTTCAAAAAAATGTAAAATTTGGTCTCCAAGCACATATTAATATGAAGAACACGTTGGAAGGTTCGAATCGACTATTTGAACTTTAAAAATGCGGTTTTTGGAGGTGTGCTCACCAAAACCGTTGGTGAGCACAGCTCACCCTAGTTCTACTCTATTAATGAAAGCTTTTGCCCAAGGCGGAATTCAAATTAATTTGAAGTTTCTCTTCAATTTTCTAAAAGGCTAAAGAAAATTGTGCATATCAAAAGGCGTGTCTGGGTACTGGACCTATTAGAGGTTGCCATATGACAGTGCCAGCTTGCTTTAATCGAAAGAAATGACAACAAATGCAACAACTAGTTCTTTGTAAAGTATCCTGTTTAAACGTGTTAATTTTTTAAATTTAGGAGACAACTTGTGTGTTTAGTCTCGTGTTGTGATCAAGTAAATTTTTCACGTGCTGTATCATTCTGTGATCAAAACGTCAAGAGGTGGTTATGGCATGCAAATGGTCGCACCGTGTTCAAACATAACTGATCACATTTAATTATTTTTTTGCATAATATATATATTAGTTTATTCAAGATTTACCATTTGGTCAAAATATAATGGTTCAAAAACGTGACTTGTGTGACAACGTGTTGTGTCATGTTGTGACTAGATCTTTCAAATGACGTGACGTGCCGTGTCAAATTTTCAAAAAATAGTTACAACACGGGACACGCGATTCACGACAAATAACTGATATGCATGTCGTGTTATTCCGTACCGTAACCATATCATTGGGTCACAAAATCGGCTTCATCTTGCAATTTTGAATGTGAAATGAGTTGCTGGAAGAAATCTATTGGGTATGAAAACAGAGCTGCATATACTCCCGTTTGGAATAATCTGCAGAATATCTCCCTATATTTCTCGTAATGGCACGTGGTCCTGCCCATCACTACCTCCAAAACCCTAGTTTCAATAAATGAATGAGCAGACTTCACAGTAACAATTTAGTATATAGTAGTTAGCATATTTTATCATTTCATAAAAAAGTTATTTCACTGGCCAAGGTTAATTAAGATATACAATGTTAAAACCATGTTTTTGAACATATCATGAATAAAGCACTGGATATGAATATGATAAAAATAAGATAATAGATTGCAATAAGCACAAATGTTGAACCAAAGTACTGCATCTTCTTTTTTAATCCTTTTTAGCAGTAGTCACGCGAGATGGCGACAATTAGCAGCTAATGCTCGATCTCGGGGAATGAACCGTGGATCTTGCCTCCCACGCCTAAGATTCTTCATTACATTAAGCAAACACACATTACATATAAAATAAATTAAGACGTAATAAAATTATAATCGTACCTGAACGTATGTAACCTTGCATTACATGTGAACGGTCGGTGGAGCTCGGATCTCAAAATCATTAGTGCCTTCGATGCGAACCAAACAAAATAATAAAAAGATGGAACGCGATCGACTTTTAAAAGATCCTTTTAATTCGTCATTTCTCATAGTAAAAATGATAAAAAGATGTTATTTATTACAATTGGAGATATCAGGCTTAATTATTAAGCGGAGACGCTCAGCTAAGGTGGTCACTCATATAATAACATGGGAATAATTTACTACTACCAAAATGGTAACCATACATGGCATGTCATACACGGATGCAAAAAAAATCCACATTAACAATGTATAATGGGAGGAGATACTCACACGAAAAAAAAGCTCTAACACACATACGGTATGAAAATTTGAATCATGTCCGGAAGTCATGTTTATTTGTACACAGTTTAATCATATTGAACCGTGTACGGTTGTACTATTTCATACACATTCTTTCCTGAACAAACTGGTTTGATTTAGCTCAGTTTCCAAACACTGTTTCTTAGTAAAGTCGTGTACAATTCATTCGCGCCTCTCAACCAAAACCCCAGTTAGTAATTAATATCTTATAAAGATCACCCCCTCAACCGCCTCTTCACACACTTAAGTCCTGCCCATCCCTCTTCTCTCTGACGGTGCTAGGTCGAAATTTCCCTCATCTTCATTTTCCCCTCGTGTAGAATGATAATGAGCTATAAATCTAAACTACCACCATCAGATGGAGAAGAGGGAAATTAATATTCAATAACTAGCAATTGTCTTTTCAATCATCAAATGTGAGAACTGCTAATCACTTCTCTTTCCCTTTTCTTCCCTCTGACGGTGGTAGAATTTAAACTTCCCTCATCTTCATTTTCCCCTCGTGTGGAAACTATAATGAGCGTCATAAATCTGGACTACCCCCATCAATAAAGAGTTAAGGACCTGTCCAATATTTAATAACTAGCAAGTTCTTTAGGTATGTTACATATTTTGCGTATCTATATACTTGATTCGAAATTTGTATGTAGATGTACTTATAGATGCTAGCACATTATAAAAAGTAAAAAAAATTCTTATAAACAACATACACAGCTTTTACAGAATAACCATGTATAAATCCTATTTGGGTTTTTGGTTTTTCGCACAAGTTTGATGATTTCCATTATATACAGTTTTTACCACTTAACCGTGCATGGATAGTCATTAGGTTTTTTTTTTTCCGCCTCTTTGATCACTACCCTGTCTTTTTATTCCCACAGCCCTCCTGTCTAATAAAATAACTCTCTCTTCTCCATTCAATCATCTCTCATAGGTATGAGTTTTGGTGCTACTATCTTTGAAATCTCACTACCAACAACACTTTTGTTCCCACACTCTGATCCAACACGTGGGAAGACTCAAAACAAAGGATATTGCCAATAGCGGATTCTGATCTCTCTCTCACGCACTGCGAAAATCAACATCCCAATAATGGTGAAATCAGAATCTAGCATTCCTCTAATGGCGTTGCAACAAGACTTCTTTCAGGTTTAATAGCTTAAATTAGAATTGAAACTAGTTGCTCTTTCTAGTTTTCTAAAACTAGGGTTTGTAAGATTGTGAATAGCAATTATGATAAGCTTAGTTTATTTTTTAGAGCATTGTCTTAATTTCTTAATTAAATAAGCTTTAGAATATGTTTGCAAAAATAAACAAGTTAAATGTGTATAATGTAAAAATGAAAGAAATGATCAAGGTTTGGCCTTAGGGCCTGGTCTGAACTGAGCTGCCAAAATAGCCAACATTTGTAAAATGTAAAGCTTTGTAATGTTCTTTTTTTATTTGTGTAGGCAAAATGAGTAGTTAAAATAGTCGTTACTCATCAAATTCTCCTTGCAAGAGATCTAATAAGCCAAGTGTTGTTATTCTTCCATGGACCAAAAAAAATTCGGGTAGAAAGCAATTTCAGTAACACAAGTTTCAATTCTCAGATGCAACATCACAAACAAGTTGCAAGCTATAAAATTGAAGCAAAAGTCACTTAAATTCTCAAGAAACAACTAGTAGTATTAATTGTTTGTTTATTGTTGTGTTGTTAATGTGAAGTACTAGATGTGACTTTGTAGTTATTGATTTATAATGTATAATTAATTATTGTTTTCTGATGTTGTGATGTTGATTATTTACTTAATTACGGATGTGTAATATTAATTGTATGTTTAATGGCTAGCAAATTACAGGGGGGCAAATAGGAAGATACTGAATTGGGGATTAACAACGTCGAATTCAGATCCCTAAAGTAACTCAAATTTTGAGTCTGGATCTGGTCCGTCCGAATATTTTTAGCACCTCGGATCGAACGGCCGAGATGTAAGCTAAAATATTATGTTACCTTAGAGGATGCGGATCAGATAACAAAGCTGAGATCATGGTGCTTCAATTCTTTTCCCTTTGCATTTTTCTTATTTTTTTGTGTGAAGTGTCAAATTTACCTCTGATCAAAAGTTTTAGAAGCAGATCCGGTCCGGTCCATTCATGGCATGCAAACGTGGGTTGGGCCCAGTTAGTGGAATTCTTGGGCCTTAATTGATTCATAAATTAATTCCAATTCTAGTTAAGAGGTTTAGCATATATACTGATACTCTTTGGATTAGTGAATTGACGTATAGAGGTGCCGCGTGTCCGTGCAAGCTAAGCTATATATAATTATAATTATAATTATAATTATTGGCGTCTCTTTTCTTTTCTTGACTCTTTAATTGACTCTCCAGTCGTGTCGTGTTTGGGGCCAGCAGACACAGACAGAGCTGCTATTATTGTATTTCATTTTATTATCTAGAGATGCGTTCAGTTCAGATCTGCTGACTAATAAAACATTAATTTTTTCTCTGATTTGCTGGCTAATAAAAATATATATACTATTTGTCTATTTCAACACTTCAAAGGGCAAAGGCGATGAGATTTACTAATGATTAATGTTTTTTTTCTGACTGGAATCAATCTTCAAGCATATATGCAATCAATGGTCATTTAGCATCCTCTCTATCTCTACCATTTAATCACGCCATGTCCGACGACTCTCTCCACATCTTGGTCTTTCCATGGCTAGCCTTTGGCCACATGCTTCCTCTCCTCCAACTCTCCAAGTCCCTCACCAAACGGGGCTACCGCATCACCTATATCTCCACACCGACAAACATTCAATGGGTCGTGCAAATCCAGCTTGACCTTTCACCCGGCATACAGTTCCTCTCCTTCCCGGTTCCTCCAGTCGAGCACCTACCTGAGACGGCCGAAGCTACGGGAGACATACCATTAGAGAAGGTCCAATACCTCAAAAGGCATTTGATGGCTTGGAAGTGCCCTTCTCCACCTTCTTCAAATCGGTTTGTGCTGATAAAAGCACAAGGCCAGATTGGGTCATTATGGACTTCACACATCACTGGCTCCCTAAAATAGCGGAGGATTATTGTGTTCCATGTACATACTTCTCCGTCTTCATAGCTCCTGCCTTGGTCTTCTTCGGGCCATGCTCACAACTGCTTAGTGGGTATCGGACCTCAGTTGAGGATTTCACTGTACCACCGAATTGGATCCCCTTTCCTTCCAATGTTGCCTTCCGCCTCCATGAGGCCCGTTCTTCCTTAAGTGTCGGCGAGAAAAATGCATCTGGTGTTACTGATACAGAGTGGATTGTTTTAGTTATTAACGGAAGCAAGTTCGTCTGTGTCAGGAGCTGCCATAGCCTCGAGTCTAAATGGCTATCACTTCTCAGCAAGCTCTATGCGAAGGAAGTCATGCCGGTTGGTCTTTTACCTCCTTCTATTGAACAATCATCTAATAGGAGCACTACAGATGTTGGTGAGCTTGATGTCATGGATTGGTTAGATCAGCAACACATTGAATCTGTTCTTTACATTGCTTTCGGTAGCGAGGCCACTTTGAGCTTAGAGCTTCTTCATGAGCTAGCTCTCGGCATTGAGATATCAAAGGTACACTTTCTCTGGGCACTTAGGAAGCCGGATGGTTTACCGGAGGGATTCATAAAGCGAACAAAAGAATTTGGAGTTGTAATGGGATGGGTTCCACAAATGAGGGTCTTAGCACACGCATCCGTCGGAGGGTTTCTGACACACTGCGGTTGGAGTTCGGTAGTTGAAAACTTTCAATTTGGGCACCCTTTGGTGCAATTGCCTATATATGCTGATCAAGGACTGAACGCTCGAATTTTGGAGGAGAAAGAGATCGGGGTAGTTATACCGAGAGATGAAGAAACCGGAAATTTTAGGCGGGAAGAGGTAACAAAAGTTGTTCGGTTTGTCATGGTGGAAGAAGAGGGGAAGGTCATTCGTCACAATGCAAAACAACTCAAGGAGATATTTACAGACAGGAATTCTCATGAGAAACATATAGATGATTTTGTTGAGAAGCTCAAGACATTCAAATAAGGTGTTAACTTAAGTGCACCTTGATCGATCAGTACAGGTGCATCAGGGCCATTTATTTATTGAAACCTGTCAATGGAATTATTTTATCTTCAACAATATCTTGATGTATTCTTGTAATAGATCTTGCACTTTAAAAAAAATTGATTCTCATTTGTTTTCTTGTGAGTTCATGTCTCAAGCAGCTAGGAAATAAATCTGCTGTTATTCCTTTGAAATAACATGAACCTGTTATTCCTATCACAATCGTTGATCTTTGTTGAGATTTGTGCATGAAAAACTTACTTTGTTGAGATTCGCATAGAAAAGTTTGAACGGTTGAGATCGGAATATATAACAGGTTCCTGCTATTCCCAAGGAATAACAGCAGATTTCTTTCCCTCAAGCAGTCATTTCTGTTTTGAATTTGAGACACTGTTTATTTCTTATGTACTTCCAATATTATTGTTGAAGTCACTAAAAAGTAAAAATATAATAAGACTCAACAAATGAGATTACGTACAATGTCCAGTAATAATGTAATTCTTGCTAACTATTCAATCATAAGTCAAGAACCTATATACCATCAAAAATCGAAAGAATTAATGTTAATTTCTTTTTCTGGGATATGATATGATAGGATCGAGAAAGAAGTTTTTATGTATACTATTAATTAATATGTTTGGCAATGCAATACAATGCAAAGAAAATATTTTATATAGACTAATTAATTTGCATATTAATGTGATATTTACCTATATGACAACAATATTACTATTTAATCAGATCGGTAATTATTAAGGAGCTATTGGGTTTGTTTGTTTAGAGAGGACTATTTTTTATATATAAAAATATTAAATAATAAGGAAAAATAGAATGTGTACGTGCTTTCGTTTTTTATGTGGTTGAAGGATCTGAAAAAAAATTATATCCAAAGCATACCAATTGCACCCCAGTTGTTGTGTGGACTTTGCCACATGAGATCTGATTTGCTTTCCTTCCTCCGTGTCTCAAATGCGTATCCTCTGAGATATCTCAACTTTTGCGTGGCCGACGTGTCCGGTGTATATTCGGAAATATCGCACGGGCAGTATTATTTGAGCCTTCAGCTTCGTGCAAAACATATTTGAACGATTGGGATTTTTCAAAACATATTTGATCTCTATGTTAAAATGTGTTTGGAGACCAAATTTTAAATTTTTAAAATTTTTTTTTACTATTTATTATGTCAGTTTTAAAATCATTGATTTTAATAAACAGTGAAAATTTCTGGATCATTGAAAACAGTGATTTTAAAACTGATTTAATAAATAGTAAAAAAATTTCAAAAAATGTAAAATTTGGTCTCTAACCACATTTTATTATAGATTGAATGTTGAACGGTTTAGATCGACCATTTCGATTTTGAAAATGTAAAAACCGAAGTGTTTGTTCCACGGTGTAGGATCAAACGCGCGTTTTGATATTAGTCAACCTCCGTATATATAAAATATAAATAAAATGCTTAAACGTTGATATATACTTTTCAGAATAGAATTAGCTGCACATATCGAATTGATCACTTATATCCAACAAATTATAATACTCAAATTTGATGCTGTATAAATAAAATTATAAATGTTATATCCCACTAAACAATGGACCACATAGAGCAATTAATTAATGAATTGGAGAGCACAGAGAAATAATTACATAAACAATTCCATAACAAATTTGGAGGTTGTGGGACCTTTAAATTGAACTTAATTAATTACCACACAATTAATGCATGTATATATAGTTCTTTCTCTGCAGCTGCATGCTGCAGCTCTGTCGACGTTAGGAATTAATTAATTAATTATTTGTGTTCAATGGTATTATATATAGAACAATATATATAAATGCACATGCAGTACCTTAATTATACAACCGTCCTGTAGTACTTTAATTTGTAGAAAATAATTAATGATTGTAGCATGCATGCGTTGGCGAGTTTAATTGATTTGGAATTAATTAGAGAGAGTAGATAGACATCCTACTATGCATGCAGTGGCGCATTTAGTAAGAGAGTATGAGGTCAATTAATCTTTATTAATTTTTAAAATCTGTGTGCATATACATAATTTTATATATAATTAATGCAGAGTAAAATATTATAAATACTGGCTTCCATATTTTACATAAAACTTTTATAAGATTGATCTTCATTCATTCGTATTTGGCCCTCATATATATTATGAATACTGGCTAGTACTATGTATACAATTAAGTTGCCTTAGAATATACATACATACAACTTGTGGCATTGCTTGGTCAGTACTCAAATATATATATCAAGTGTACGTGTACTTTTGTATTAATTGAATGAATGCCTACGTACGGACTTTTCCACCAAAATTAATATTTTTTTTTAATTTGAATGGCCAACACATGCATGTCATTTCCTGTAAATTTTAAGAGCATTAATTACATTTGTCATATCGAAAAGATCGATCGATTTCCTCTAGAAATTTGAAAGAATTAAACTTGAAAGTAATCTTACGCGCGTTCTGACTATCTCATTTTTTACTTTGTATTTTTGCTTGTGAGCATGCAGTTGCCTAATTGTGTGAGCGTCACTAGATCGGCAATTACATGGGTGTCACAAGTCCAACAAAGAAAATCGAGAAACATATAACAAATACAAAGTACACTAACAATGTGAAGAAAAGAAATCCACCAGGCAAATTATAGTCCAATAACAAGATTTTTTTTTAAAACCATATTAAAAAGAAGATTTTTTACTAAACCAACATGATTATTTTTTTTTTTACAAAAACCATAAGAACCGAATTGCCATTTCGATCAGAGTTTTTTTTTTTTTGACCGAAATGGCAATTCGGTCCTTGTTGATTTCACAGTTTTCGCAGAAAACCTGTGCAGGCGTTTGTGTAATACCTAGGGACAGAACTGACAATTCGGTCCAGAGCTTTTTTAGCCCGGACCGAAATGTCATTTCGGTCCCAATAATTTTTATTTATTTATTAGGGTTTTCTTATAAATACTCTTCTTTTTCCTCTAACTCTCGGCCACCATTTTTTTTCTTTCTTCCAACTGAAAACTAAGGTCCACAGTTTGAGTTTTAGGAAGTCTGTTATCTACAGATCGGCCCCTGCATTGTGCTTCTAGCTTTCATCTGAATATTGCAGTAAGTTTTTTTTTCAAGTACGATCATATTTTAGGTTGTAAAATTAAAAATGATATCGAAGGTTGATTGTGAAACTTTTTGTTCAGGAAATGTCTCAAGTATTGATAAATGTGTACAACATACGCGAAATTTCAGACGCACCGACCTGCACATTTCCTGTTACTAACTTAACTAGTCTTGATGAGCAAGATGACATATATATATATATATATATATATATATATATATATATATATATATATATATATATATATATATATATGTTGGCATTCGATCTGACAATCATGGCACCTTTGAACACGACACCACCTGACTCAGCAGAAAAATACCAGTTATTTAACATAGGCCACAAAATGATATGGCATATGGTGATTGGAAATGCCACTCCGGTACGGTACTGAATTTTAAACTTCTTGAATTAGTGGTTGAGTCAGTACCAGTTGTTAGTCAGACCAATTATGACCCATACCCGGGTAGTGTACCTGGAAGTAGCAGAGACATACTGGTGCCTGATTCACCCATATATTGTGATGACCCCCCGAAATACCGGCATCGGTTGATTTGCATAATTATTTTGACCAGCTGAATAATGATACTGGCTCAGACACAAACTCTGACCTTGGTGACCCGATTGTCAGGGAAGATGATATGGCCGAAATTGAGGATGAGATTAGGATGCAAGATGTAATGAAGGAGTGACAAACATTTATTCTCTTTATTAATCGGGGACTGCAGCATCCTTGTCCGGCATTTAATGACGATGTGCCGATGCCGTACAAGGATGAAACATTTTTTTGGTTATCCACCCAGAATCGACGGCCATTTTCGGTGGGATAGATGTTCGAATTCAAAGCTGATCTTAAATCCAAGTTGAGTGGATTTGCCATGGATAATAACTTAAAACCAGAGCAATCGTAGTGCCTATGTGGTTATATGTAGAACGGAGGAGTGTCCATGGAGGTCATACGCAAAAACCACTGAGACGGGCAATTCGACAATTGCAACAAACCCATACGAGCACAATTGTTACAGTATTACTTGTACAGTAGACAGTGGTCAGATGACTACCATGATGATTGCAGATATAATCAAACCTAGTCTTATGGAGGACCTGGAGATGTCAATAAAAGCATGTTGATTTGCAGTCAGAAATGAGTACAAAACGGTTCATCCTTCATACAACAAGATTTGGAGAGGGATGGAGCTGGATATTGCTAATTTATTTGGTTCTTGAGAAAAAGCCTATAAACTGCTACCTTATTTGCTTGGTGCAATCTAGAGGTTTAATCCAGGCACAAAATACAGAATTGAGTATGAACCATCTACACGTATGGGCATCCATATTTTCACCCGTGTGGCATGGGCTTTCGATCCATGCATTCAAGCCTAGCCATATCTCAGACCAATTATAAGTGTAGATGCTGGATACCTATCCGGTAGGTATAAAGGAAACCGAGTCCAAGATCACATCTGGAGCAGTAGTAATGGACCATTAATCGAAGCCGTTGGCTTTCTGCAAGCCCAGGACAACTCGCGATACAGGCAGGCAAGCACAACACCTCCCCAATTGTAGTCTTCATCTCGAGGTCCCAAATTCTCTAAGAACTGTAAGTACATTATCGAGACAGAACTTGAATTCGCATCAGGAAACATTACAGACCCAAACAAGTCCATGCAATATGCTCATGTGTATCGGTCGATTGTCTGCTGGGCAGTGAGCTGTGTCAATTCCACACCAAAGTTGTTCTTCAACCATTTAAGACGCATATGGTATTTTGATTTTTTAATTTTCTCGTTGAGTTCGCCTTTGTTTTCCATCCTTTGATAAAAAAAATCATCCTCACTATCTTCGTTACCATCATACACTTCATGTCCTAGGCAATCTTCGATCAATTGTGACCAATTATCATCGGTATGTCCAGAAATGACCTTCCCTGTAAACATAGATGTTAGATAAACATATACTTGCATTAAATATAAATTAATAACAAAAGTATAAATTAGTAACAAAAAATATTTTACCGGTAACAGGTAAGCCCCACAGACAGCTGACATCTTCCAATGTCACTGTGCACTCCCCCACCGGAAGATGAAAAGTATTCGTCTCGGGCCTCCACCTCTCAACGAGCACAGTGATCAACCCTTTATCAATATGACAATGAGTCACACCCTTCATCTGATACAAGCCTAAATTCACCAAACCGTGTTTCATCCGAGGTTGGTAATTAACGCCCATTTGGCGAGGACCAGGACGCAGTGCATAATCAGGCTGGAACGATAATTGTCATGCAAAAAATTAACAACAAAAATTAATCCTAACTTACAAGTTTATCAGTAAATTTAAATCCAAACAGATATTAAACAAATACCTTCATATTCGCCATGTATAATTTGTGTTGTTCGTTAGACAATTACAACAAAGGTTGTAAGGGTTGTTCATTGCTCTACAATATAAATAAAATTACAATATAAAAAAACTACAATTAGTTAAAAAATAAAAAATTTCATTAGCTAATTTACTCTACATACAAAATAAAAAAATTCTACAATTAGTTAAATTACACTAAAAAAAAAGTCTAAAGTATACTAAAAAATTAAATTATTCTACATTTATTAAAAAAAATTATAAGCAAAATTACTCTACATGCAAACTAAACCATTCTACAATTACTAAAATTACACTAAAAAAAAATCTAAATTACACTATAAAAAACTAAATCATTATACAATTTATTTATACTACATGATAAAAGCTAAATAATTCTACGCTTACTTGTTTATACTACAAAAAAAATTCTACATGCAAACTACATACAAAAAATTCTACTTGTTTATACTACAAAAAAACTAAATCATTATATAATTTATTTACTCTACATGCAAACTAAATAATTCTACACTTACTTGTTTATACTACAAAAAAAATATATAATTCAGATTTTTTTCAAATTAAAAATTTAACCACATACCTAACGAAACTTGTAGATATGAAGTTTTTCTTGTTCTCCTCTAAAAAATATACTAAAATATGTGATTAGAATAAAAAAATAATGAAATTTGAAGAGTTGGAAAAAAGTTGGCTGGTTCGGGTGGAAAGAAAATAGAGGAGAAAGGAGAAAGAAGAAGAAATGAAGAGGGGGCGCCGCGGGGTAAGGGAAAAAAATAGGGGGACTGAATTGCCATTTCGGTCCTGGCTAAAAAAACCAGGGATCGAATTGGCATCTCAGTTTGGCTCCTTTTCAGATTTTCTGTGGCGTTGTTCCTGAAACGTTGCGAAACACCTATGGACTGAATTGCCATTTCGCTCCGGAAAAAAAAATTCCGGACGGACCGAATTGGAAAAAAATAATCATGTTAGTTTGGTAAAAAAAAAATTTAATTATGGTTTTTAAAAAAAATTCCAATAACAATGTGAAGAAAAGAAATCCATGAGGCAAAATTTGGCCTTGGTTTCTGGACGAAGCCCACCCCCCCCCCCCCCCCCCCCCCCCCTTCCTTCAAATTTGGTCAATGCATAGGAAGTAGTGAATTTGAAGTTGGTATATATTGACGTAAATTTATATTTACAATTTTGTTTACTACTCACCAATCACCATGCAGGACACATCTCCACACGGCCACACCTCCCCATAATTTAAGTTAATTAAGGCAATTAATGCTAACTGTCGCCCACAAATTCAATTCGCTTCTATATATCTTGTTTGTACTGTAAAAGATTCAATTTCTTCATATTTTAAGTTGATACAAATGTTCAATATTCGAATTAAAACAAGGTGATATTTTGGAAATATTTAAATTATAATGAATTTTTTAATTCATAATAGTTTGTATATATATATATTAAGAGATGAGATCGAGACTTGTGAATAGTTTGAATATCATTCTGGCTTGAACTTGTGAATGTTGCTTAATTAGGAGATATTCAAGAGATGAGACTTTGGAGGTAGTTATCTGGACGTACTTGAAAATCTCAAAATTAATTACCAATTAAACCTTGTTCGTATATATTCGTATATATGCAAGTTAAAGTTCATTTTACTTTTTCCAAACCATGCTCGTTAATTTGGTCTGAAGGATACAAGCATGCACCAGTACCATTTGTTTAATTTCTCCTCTCACGCGCGCGCGCCAGCTTATTGTTGCATGCATGGCAAATGAGAAGTATCCTCTACGAACTCTGAAATTACATCCAAAACCTAATATCAATAACTTGCTCATCATATGTCCTCTACTGGTCTTCTTGTTATTGCTTGGTTTTTACTTTTATTTTTCAAACATATATTACAAGCTTTTTTATTTTTCCAAGCACACAACGGAGTACTACTTCCGGTCATGCCCTTGCAACAGGTATGGATATATATTGTGTTAAACCTTTAATTAATTTGTAGTTCTAGCTTATATATGATGTATTAATTTTTCTGTAGGAAACTATAATTGTTTTTCCATTAATAAACAGTAGTGATTTGGAATTAATCTTAATTAAATTTACATCATAGAACTAATTAACCCATTAAGAGGGTAAAACCAACCTGATCTTCAAATTAAGGTTAAATTGCTTTCAGAAAAGGTTAAAGAAAAATTAAATGATTTTATTAGTTTATATATATGGATCGATAACAATTAAAATTAAAGCAGGTAGTAATGGTGACATAATGACCTGTGATCTGTACAACGGCACTGGGTTCGTGATTATGGAGGCACTATTTACACGAACATGACATGCAAGACCATGCCGGATGCACGTAACTGTGAAAAATATGGCAAGGATCACGACTTTGTCAAATGGAAGTGGAAACCGCACGAATGCCATCTCCCTCGTTTCGATCCGGAAGAGTTTCTAAATGCTGTCAGAGGGATGAATTTGGCATTTGTCGGAGACTCAGTTTCCCGGAATCACAAGGACTCACTTCTTTGCATGCTTTCTCAGGTAACCTAGCTAGCTATTACTTAATAATTTTCTACTCGTATAATAATTCATGCTTTCAAAATAATTTCTAAAATATATATACACTATATATTATTTTGTCAGGTTGAGTCTCCTCAGAACACATACAACGACATAGAGAACCAAATCACAAAATGGTACTTTGAAACTTACAATTTCACCCTGATGCATCTATGGACGAGATTTTTTGTCCGGTATGAGGACAGGAAGGTTAATGGGTCGGTCACTGAAACCGACGTGTACCTAGACGAGATGGACCCGAATTGGGTGAACCATGTGCATGAAGCCAACTATGTGGTTGTGTCAGGAGGACACTGGTTTTTCAGACAACTCAACCTGTACCAGCAAAACAAGCTGATCGGTACTGTCTTTGCACAATCACAAAAAAAAAACACCCCTGCACTGGGCTGGATATTTCCAATGCAAAACGCATTTAGAACTGCACTGAACTACTTGAATTATAAAAATAATTATACAACAGCAAGTAGTAGTAGTAGTAGAAGTAACAGTAATACCAGTAATAATGTGCGGTTAGTAGTGGTGAGGACCTTCGCTCCAAGACATTATGAGGTTGGGCCCTGGAGCTCAGGTGGAGTTTGCAATAGAACAAGACCCAATTTGGATTTAGGTGTGTTAAGCGGTAACCACTTGGAAATGAGGAATATGCTGGTGGAGGAAATGGAGAGGGTCAGAAACGAAGGTGGAGGTGGAGGTGAAGGTACTGTCAGATTTGCAGCGATGGATGTGACAAGGATGATGGATATGAGGCCGGATGGGCATCCCGGGCTGCACTGGGACAACCGCTGGAACCATGGGTTAAGCGACTGCACACATTGGTGCATGCCCGGAGCTATTGACATGTGGAATGAGCTCTTGTTTCTCACACTACAAAAATACATCTAGTTCATTAATTGTTGCAATTTACCAGTGCAGTACTGTAGGATGTTTAAGTTAGCTCATATGTCGCTAATGTATTTTTTTCTTAATTAGTTTGTTTCCGCATATATATGTAACCTTTACTTTGTACTGTATTCATGTTGGAGATTTAGGAGATTTTGGACCATCCGAAAAAGTGATATTATACTTATTTAAAAAATTAATTATAAAAAGATTCTTAAAAATATAAAATTTGGTACTTCAAGTATATATATTTTATTGTGAAGATCATGTTGAGTGGTTCGGATCGACTGTTCGGACTTTGAAAACAAAAATAAAAGATGTAGAACATATTAGAACACAAAATATAAAAAAAAAATCAGTGTATTAATTTTTCGTAACGATGAAAAAGAATATATTAAAGAGTAAATATGTTGTCCCCCCACTCCAGTCCCCTAAACGTCCCCCAATTCTAACTAACTTTGTCAATCATTAAACCACCTTGAAAAACGTATAAAACATGTAAAAGATGAGTCCAGTTTTTTTCTTTAAATACTTGATATCATAAGTATGAATACTTGATGAATTATATATGAATATTTGATAACTTAGGTATGAATACTTTCCATTTTGTATGAATAATTTCCATATTTGAGTCCAGTTTTTTTCTTTAAATACTTGATATCTTAAGTATGAATACTTGATTAATTATATATAAATATTTGATATGTTAGATATGAATACTTTCTATTTTGTATGAATATTTTTCATATTTGAATATTTGATACCTTGAAAAACGTGTAAAAGTATGTCATCATGGATCTCATTTGAAAGAGAAAAAAAAATAGAACACGTTCGTAGTTTTAGATTTGCAAAATTCCTCATAGATCGTCCCAAAAATTGGTTAGAGTGAATGGAGAAAAAAAAACCACCTTGAAAAACGTGTAAAAGATGAGTAGTATTGTGTTCAGTTTTTAGAGTAAATACTTGATATCTTAGGTATGAATACTTGATGAATTATATATGAATACTTGATATCTTAGGTATTCATACTTTCCATTTTGTATGTGAATTAATTTAATCAATGAATGGGGGACTGGTGGTGTGATCCACGTGACTTTTTGGTTGTGGTCCCCAATGCAGTCTGACAGTTACTGCCTCCGAAAAGTAATGGTCCCCAGTTTGTATGTGAATTAATACTTGATATCTTAGGTATGAATACTTGATGAATTATATATGAATACTTCATATCTTAGGTATTCATACTTTCCATTTTGGGACTGAATTAATGTATGTTGAATGGGGGACTGACAGTTGTACTTTGACAGTTAGGGGGACGTTTAGGGGACTGAATGGGGGGACTGTTAGTCGATCCCTATATTAAAATATTCAAAGACATTTACATATTTTATAAAGATTTTTTATAAAGCAACTTTTTGTTGCATGTCATGTGTACGTACTTGTGAATTTGGATTAAGAATAATTAAGTATAGAGTTCAAAAAGGAGAAACGGAAGCGATTTCTGCGCTCTTCTTATACAACTAATCGTGCAACAGCATTTTCATTGTTTAAACCTTGTTAATTTTTAGAGAAAAGCAGAGAAGAGATAAAAGAGAGGTTTATGGTAAAAATGCATTTATGTATTGATGTATATCTCTTTACAAGCTTTAAGTCATATTTATATTACAAAGTCTAATGGCTCATCCTATCTCGGAGAGGCAGGCCGAGATGAATATGAGTTTAGAACTATGGATGGTTTGGAGATATCTTGATTCTAACCTGTATGATATCTCTGTTAGCAAAATTTGCGACCCTTATTCAATGGGCCGTTCTGCTTTATATAGGTCGTCCCCTAACCGCCATTCTTCGTTGTTACGACGGCTAGGGGAGATGGAACGGTTATGTTAACCGTAGTGGTGGTTATCTCGCACAGAAGGCGGTGCAAGCCGAGCTCGGGCTGGATCCTGTCGGTTACAACTCTGTTGGTCACAAGTCGAGTTCGGGTGAGACTTTCTGGAGCCGATCGTGCGTGGCCCAATTAAACTTTGTCAGGCGCCCTTGTTGCCGGGCCGAAAGGGGGTCTGAATCCCGGATCGTTTCTGGGCTTGTCAGGCGTGGCCCACTTGGGTTTTATTGGACAGCCTTATTGCCTAGTCCTGGGCCGTTTCTTTTGATCTAGGGCTAGCTCCAAAAGGGGGTCCGAATCCTGGACTATTCTTGGCCCAAGATCGGCTCGTTGAGGGCCTATTTTTTACGGACCTCGGACTTTCCATATTGATTCCGATTTGACCTCATCAGGAGGTCCGAATTTCAGTTCTTTCATGACCCGTGAGAGGTTATTGAGGACCTTGGGAACATGGGAACAATGGCCCTATCAGGTCCGTAAGAGATGGAATGTGTATCCTCTGAGATATCTCAACTTTTGCATGACTAACGTGTACGGTGCCTATTCGAGGATAGCGCAAGGGCATTATTATTTGTGCTTTGAGATTCGTGCATAATGTATTTGAAGTTTGAACGGTCGAGGTTTTAAAAAAAACACTCAAAGTTTGAGATATCTCAGAGACGCGCCTTGCACTGTTCTAATTATAAGATATCTCAGAGATATCTTATAATTATATGTGCTTTGAGATATCTCTGAGATGCGAATTCTAATTATAAGAGACGCGCCTTGCACTGTTCTGAGTTCCAAATCTTTTACTCCTCTTATGACAAATGAATTATTTAAGTTCGATTCGGTGGATCAAAAGTTTGTGATTCAGGAATAATTCGGGTATAATTCAGAAATAATTCGGAATTATACATTGAGTCCGAACCAGAGATCTCAATCCCACAAGAGAGCAAAAAGTAAACAATAAATTTTTTGAGAATAATTCGGAAAATTCGGAAAAAAGTTCATAAAATTCATGTTTTAAACGGGCATCGACTTAAAAGGAAGCCTAATTCATGATGTTGGTGACAATATGTATCAAAATACAATACAATACAATAATTCGGTCAAACTTATATATATTAATTAAATCCCCTAATTAAATGACACAAAATTAATAAATAACAAAATAATAAATAATAAATAGATCACAAAATAAAAATTAACTTTGAGAGATTAATGTGAAAGGGGTGGCATCTTAAATCCAAATAATTGAGAAATTAAAGTGGCATGTTGATCCTATAGCATCTTAAATTCGCGCACAGAGAACAACAGAGAACAAGCAGCTGCTAGCTTTAAATTCACTCACAGGGAGACGGCTGGGAGATAATTACCAAGGACTCGCCATTTTATATCTGGAGAACACCATCGGTTGATGTAGTTGTTGGCCTAGGTTTCAATTATTTACCAACGCTGCCACTCAAAAAAATTGCTATTGGTTCAGTAAAGATAGCAGATAATGTTGATCAATCCAACACCAACGGCTGGTATTTATCAATGGATGGTAAAGGTCACCCCACAACGCCATCAGTCATGTAACCCAACCGATATCGAAGAGTCACTCAATACCAATTGTAAGGTAAATTTAACCGATGGCAAAGGGGGGGGTCTTTCTACGCTATTGGTTGGTTAAACCCGAACAATCGGTAAAAAGATTCAAATAATTATAGCGCTGCCCTGATTACAAACACCATCCGTGCCAAAGAACATGCACCCGACGGTAAAGAAGTGATAGTAAATGTATTTTTTGTAGTAGTGGTACTATAATTTAAGAATGACATTTGTTAAGCCATGTGATCAAGCAATTTATATTATTGGAGTCCTAAATAAGTATTCTTGATTGTATTTTGACATGTAGACGGTTCATTTTGAATCAATTTCTTAATTAGTTCTCACATCAAAATAGAGTAATTAATCTTGAAAAAATACTAGGTGATCAAATATGAATTAATATTTCAAGAAAGGTAAAATTAAGATTTTGAATTGCTTTCTAGTTTACTGGAGATGAAGTAGCAAAACCCAGAAATGAAGCAGCAATAGGGATGAAAACGGTATGGATAATATCCGATTCGTATTCGATCCGTATTTGAAAAATTAGATGTGGATATCTGAATATCCATGTGGATATGGATACTAATATGGTTTTACGTTTTAATTATTTGTATCCAAATAGTAGTTATATATTATATATTTTAATATATATTATGAAAAAATATTATTATTCACCATTAAAATTAGATAAATATTATGAAATTTGATATTTTTTAATATTATTTTAATAAATATTTGACCCAATTCATATTTGTATATGTATCCAACTGATAAAAATTAAAAAGATACGGATATGGTTTACCACTGTCCGGTCCATATTCGCTCCGTTTTCACCCCTGTTCAGTTTTTGAAAAAACCCGGCCGGTCCAGGACCGGACCGGCCAAACCGTGGACCGGACCTGGACCGGCCCGTCCCGTGCACCGGACCCGTCCCTGACCGGGGTTAGGTACGGTCCGGTCCGTGGACGGGCCGGTTTGGTTTTCTTCCCACAGACCCGGACCGACCCCCCTTCTTCTACCCGTGGACCCGACCCGTCCCGAACCGGACCAAACCCGGACTGGACCGGACCCGAACCCGCCAGACCCGGATTTTCTACTGTAGCAACGGACCAGAACCGAACCCGCTGCACCCGTAAGCCGCGCATACACCGGCCAGTGAACCACGCCCGCGCCCATGAGCCGCGATCGTGAACCGGACCCGCACCCGTGAGCCGCGCATACACCGGCGCAAAATTGATTTTTTTTTTTGGCAGCGGGATTCGAACTTGGGACCTCTCTCAATACAACCAAAACCTTTAACCACTCCGCCACAGTTTAACTTATGATATGTTCCAATAACTTTAATATTTGATCTATTCTTAGATGAAGCCTTTAATTTTTTATAGTTTGAGCCTTTAATTAGAATTTTTATGATTATCTAAATACAATATATAAATAATAAAAAATAATGATTAAGATTCGTGCCAGAGTATATACCTGCCAAAGTATCAAGATTCGTGCTCCAGAGTATTAGACAAGTGTATATACCTACCAAAGTATCAAGATTCGTGCTCCAGAATTAATGATTAATAGTTTAATACTACTGTTCTGTCTGCAACGCACATTTTTTATTTTAATTCGGAATAAATTAAACTTTAAAGTTTATTATCTTCCCTTAAAAGTATAATAACTGTTATATATCTAAAATATTTCTAAAGAAAGCTAATATACCAATATTTCTAAAATATTTCTAAAGAAGCTTCGATCAAAATATTTAAACTGAACAACTGAGGCGAAACTAGAAAATTTAAATTGTAGAGCTCAAATTTAAAATACCTAATTAATGCACGTGATTAGAATTTAAACCCAAATCTCTACAATATACATAATTTAAACCCAAATCTTAAGACAATAAAATAATAAAATGGTAATATACATAATTAAAAAATTAAAATTATAGGAGTGATTAAGCATCTCTTGGCTTGCCTTAAGATTCGCACCTGTGGAACAACTAATACTAAAATTCATATATAATCTGAATGTCAAACCAATAAAAAATGAATTGTAAAATAATAATGCAACATAGGTCTTGTATCCTAATTAAGTCTTAAGAATAATAATGCAACATAGCTAATAAATTGAATATTGTAATTTAATAATGCAACCTAGCTATTTTATAATAGGAAAATAAGGAAATAAGTCATGAAAGGTTATTCATCATGTTGACTAGTCAATTAATAACAATGAAGGTGGCAACAATGTTCCATAAATAACATTTCTTATTTCAAAATTATCAAACAAACTTAGAAAGTATAAATAATAACTAAGAATATGTATATATTTTACCTAGAACTATTGCTAATTTAAAATTTATTAACACAAATATTGACAACATATTTTACCTAGAACTATTGACAACATATTAACTTAACACAAATACATGTAACTAGCTTATAATTTTAAAATGAAACACTAACAATGTGACATATCTTGAAATAGAACTAGGGTATTCTATTCAATATATCTTTATGCTATGTCATATTAATAAAAAATGATAACATTTAATGCAAGTATTATCATTAATCAAATAATTTGAATTTTACAATGATTATTGGAATTTTTGAGTTTGGGGACAATATGGTGAATCGATCATTTCTGAAGGTATTTATATCATCTGGTATGGATCAATTCAAACGAATTGGATCGAAATCCCCAAAGACTGGGATCAGTGTGCAATCTTGTGCAATAATTTGTGTAAAATTTAGTCACTAATTATATTTTCATATAAAAAAATATAATGAGCAGTTCAGATTAACTGTTCGAGGTTAATTGTTTTTAAATCAATTGTTCAAAAATATAATGAGCAGTTCAGATTAATTGTTTTTAAATCAATTGTTTTAAAATAATTCGGTTTTAAAAATCAAATAATTCGTCATTTTTTCCTAAAGCAATTGATTTAAGGAATTTTTGTAATATCAAAACCGAATGTTTGTAATATAAAAAAAATGATCTAATTCGGTTTTGTTTTTAAATCAATTGTTTTAAAATAAATCAGTTTTAAATTTCAATAAAAGTGTTGGAATGTTGTGAATTTTAATTTATACCGTAACAAAAATTGTTCGGTTCAAATAACAAACTTAT
Source organism: Carex parvula (assembly GCA_025461045.1). NCBI lineage: Eukaryota > Viridiplantae > Streptophyta > Magnoliopsida > Poales > Cyperaceae > Carex > Carex parvula. The sequence continues at coordinate 25,729 of JAJGRW010000483.1, forward strand.
TGAATTGAAAAAAAAACAGAAAAAAAAACAAACAACAAAAAAAAAAATTACCGTGGACCGGACCGTGGAACCGCCGGACCCGTGGTTTGATCACGGGCCGGATTCGGCCTCTGAAACCCGGACCCGTGAAACCCGAATCGTGGACCCGTGGACCGGACGGGTTTGGAAAGGACCGGACCGACCCGCCCCGTTTTCAATTCACTACCCCTGTTGCAACCTTTTTCTCCTCTCCTAATACCCATTTTGTCCTCTAACCCCTCGCCAATTTCTAATTTATACAACTGTGGCCCACAGGTCACACTCATGTCACTTCTCTTGTTGGCCCGCACAGTAATATCGACAACTATGAATTAATATTTCAAAAAAAAAAATGGAAAGAACAATGGTTTAGACTTTAGACACAACAAAAAAAATACAAAAAAAAAAATCTGATATCTACAATATTGGAAAAGCAAGGGGTCGTTATGTAAAATGTCGGGTAAATAATTTAACAGAGTAGATTTGGCTTCATGCAGCGCACAAACCATGTATAACGCTATTTAAACTTATAGTCAGTACGCTGTATGAAGCTAAAACCACTCTGTTCAATCTTTGCCCAATTTTTTCCTCTGTAAAATCTCCGTCTTCTCCAAAACCTCATCTTATCCTCTCTCCTCCTAAAACCCAGAAATGGAAGCAGCAAGCTTCTTATGCTCACCTAAAACCCATTTTTCTCCTCTAACCCCTCGCCATTTTACAATTTATGCAAATGTCCGGAGAAAGACACCTTTAAAGAATGCCCCTTTTCTCTCTTCTCCTTCTCCCTCTCTCATCACCTCTCCTCTCCGGGCAGTTGCGGAGGTTCTCGAGCAAGCAACTGCCACGTGTCACACTCATGTCGCTGCTTCTCGTGTGGGCCCACATAGTAACATCGACAAAAGCGGGAGGTTTTGTAGCCCGAGAGCTGCGCGAGAGCTTGCTTTGTGAGTTATTTGTTTGATTTTTGGTTAACTTTTATCAAGAGGGTTGATACCTTGAGGCAATTCAACTGTGGTATTTGGGTAATTTGATATTTTTTCTGGGTAAATTTGGAAATTTCCAGGATGATATCTTATGCTGCGTGCTTAGAAGGAACTGATCCTATCCAGCTTTTTGACATGAGAGTAAATGCTAAGAGAGGTTAGCTAAATTTAAGTTCAAATACCCCAGGTTTAATTTACTAGTATTTTTTCTGGTTTGAAATGTACAAAAATTGAAAAAAAAAAATATGGGTTATATACAGTAAAAAAAATTGGTTTTGTTTTGCAAAAGATAGTCAAGTTCTGGAATTGGCATCTCCTAATTAGATGTCTCAAAATTTGATTGATCCGTACAAAATCTGAACCGTTCAGCACAAATCTCAAAGAAACCCATTTTATAGTATCCAAGAACAGCAATTTTAGTACTAGTCAAATTTTTGGTTTTACTGGTTGATCCTAATTTTCTGACATATTTGCTTAACTGTTGTTATTGAGAGTTCAATTCGTGTTCTACACATGCTTTGATTTCAATAATAGAAATTGTTGGTACCAGCTGTTTGGTACCAGTTGTTATTTTAGAACCGTTATTTACTACCTTTTATCTGAGGTGTCAGTACCAGTATCCTGTCTTTCCAACTGAAATTGCATTGTGATTTTAAAATTCACCTAGCATTTTTTTTTATTCTGTTCATAATGCGTTGGCAAATATGATAATATCAATAAATTGACTGAATTTGATATCTTAGTGCCAGGATTTCAATTTGACAAGAAATTGCTATTGAAATATAACCACATGATATTTGGAGAAGCACCGATTGAGGTTGAAACAGAGGAAGAAGCTCAAGAATTGATACGTCAGGATGAAAGAGATTCTGATTTTGGTACCAATTATTTTTTAAATTTCATCTGTACCATGGTTTTAAGTAAAATTTATTTTCTTCTTAATTTCTCCATTGTTATCAGATGCAGATGTGCTTTCGGCTCCTGTAAAGCTGGTTTACAGCAACTTTGTCTTACGGTATTGCTCTCTTATTTAGTAATGTATTTACAAAATTTTACTGGGCTTGTACCGTAAAAAGACCTCAATATCATATACCCTCTTTGAAGCAAGAAATACCAGTAATGCCCCTTTAGGAATACTTTATCCATTTATGACTAATTCAACTGTGATTGTATTAATCATCTGGATAAGTTGGTAAACGGATCGAGTTTAATAAGATAATTAGCAGAATATACTATTTTAAATGGTAAGATATTCTTACATGTCTGTTGATTATACTCTTTTAAAATAATACTAAATAAAAAAGAATCTGTTAAGAGTATAATATAGTATAATTAAAAAGATTAATTTAATATGGTAAATAAATTAGCTATTTGCTTTCAATAAAAATTTACAGGCCCCTTTATGCTCTGTTAATTGAACTCGTACCAGTATTACTTGGCCTTGGCTAATAAATTGATTCTTTGTACATTTATTCTGTTTTTCAAATTGTAAAGAATAATTTGAGAGAAAGACCAAAAGAGTAATTCAGAATATATCATTTTTAAATGGAAAAGCTAACAATGTCATTTGATTTGAGAGCTATTGGTGATATTTGAAGGTTAGGTTTTGCACACTTAATTTGTTTGGTTTTATGATGACTTTATTGTTTATTTACAGTTTTACACGGGAAATATTGAGGGCAGTGGTTAGCGGCTGGAATCAGCGTGTTCATGTCATAAACAAAGTTATTCCACAACCTTGGAAGGTTTTCATTTTTACTTCTTATTTTTTTGGGCAATTTATTATTTGGTGTATTGAGGCTATGGCTATGCATACAGATTGGTCCGTACTATGGATCAATATTTTTGTTTTCAAATTCCAAATAGTCAATCTGAACCGTTCAACGTGATTTCCATATGAAAATGTACTTGTACACTAAATTTTTCATTTTTTAGAATTTTTTTACTATTTTTTTAGATTAGTAGAAAATCACTACCATTCAAAAGTAGTGATTTTTTACTTATCTAAAAAAATTCTAAAAAATGGAAAATATTGATCTACAAGTACATTTTTAAAATGAAATCATGTTGAACTGTTCAGATTGATTGTTTGGACTTTGAAAATGGAGATATTGATCCATAGTACGGACTGCTATGCATAGTACCATAGCCTCACTCTTGGTGTATTATCTTGTATACCCCTGCAACATATAAAGAGTTGATAATCTGTTTGCTTATAAAGGTACCCCATGTAACCTCTCTTTCACACTTGACAGCACACCAATTATAAAATGAGGAAGAAGAGGGGCAATTTTGCATTTTGATAATGTTTTTGTCCTTTTGGGCATATATGAAATGCACCCTGTATATTTATTTGCTGATAAATTATGGGGCATATGCAGCTCACTCTCTCTCTCTCTCTCTCTCTCTCTACAGAATGAGGCGGCATCAAGGATAATAGAACTATGCATTTTGCATATTGCAATGGCAGAGATAACATCTATGAAAACCAAACATCAAATAGTAATTAATGAGGTATGTATTTCTTCTTACAGAGCATAAATGTTAATAAATAATATGCACCATATCCCCTTATTTGGGGGGGATACCCCTCAAAACTTTGAAATTACATAACCCCCCTTTTAAATTGTAAAAACTTACAAATTTACCCAATTTATTGACTTTTCAATTAAAAATCATTTTAAGCATAAATGTTAATATACACTTGTGTTATTTTGGCTTGAATGCAAATGCTGCTCTCAACTTCTCTGGTTTTTATTTTTACTTAATTGCACGCATCCCAACAGCATAGAGACATTTTTTTTCCTAAAATAATGTTAATGATTTAAGGTAGTCAGGTCTCACCTCTCAAAACCTCAAATCAATTTATCGAGCAGTACCAGTATTTGAGGATTCCCCTCTCTCATGCATGCATCCCAACAGCATAGAAACATTTTTTTATCCTAAAATACCCTTAATGATTTAAGGTAGTCAGGTCTCATCTCAAACGAAATTTAGGACCTTATTCATTTTATTTTATTTTAGGTAGTCAAATTGCATAATATGTACTAAGACATTTTCTCTGAGAATTTTGGATGACATGTAGTCAGATGTTTTGAATATATGATAGCACTATAGTGAAAATCAGCACCCAAACTTTTAGTAAAAAATCATTATCCCAGTTATTAATTAAAAATGAAAGATGGCAGAGACATTTGATTGAAGTCATCATGAACAGACATTTAGGTGGAAAATTTTCTTTATTTATCAATAGTGTGTGTGTGTTTGGGGGGGGGGGGGGGGGGGGGTCAAGTGTGCAATTCATCAATCATTTTTCTATGTTTTTCCTTTTTTTTAATAGAACATCACTGCAGTACCTCTTTGGTACAGTATCTGTACTGTGTAGTTTTCCTGATACCAGCAAAGTGCCAAAATTTGATACTATGATCTGTCTTCTATTTGTTGATAGCAATTAGTGGCTTTCTCACACCACCACTGGTACCAACAAAAGTACCAGATCCTCTATCTGTCAAAGAAATGTTATAAAAAGTAATATGAATTATGATTTTTTCTTGTGTCAATGATAAAGGCAGTGGATCTTGCAAAGCGGTTCTGTGACGGGCGGGCCCCACGCATTATAAATGGTTGCCTCCGTACTTTTGTGAAACAAAGATCAGAGCAAGGCCCTGAAGCTGATCTCGATGCTGATGATTCTAAACGGGAGGATCTTACACAGTCCGAAACAATGCAGCAAGCATGAAATAAAAGAGATTATTTAGGTAGTAATACTTATTTAAAATGATGTATGGAAATTTTGTTTTAGTTATGAATTTCAATTAGTTGATCAAATATGGCATTGTAAGTTTGTAACATTGCTTGGGTTGTACTTTGTAGTGTGATTAATGTTGTATTTGGAACAAAAGAGAAAAATGATAAGACTAAAAAATTAGAAAATATGGTCCTTCAGGAATCACCGTTTTTACATTCTGATCCCTAAGTTGTTAGTATTTACCTTATTGATCTTGACATTTCGTTTGAAAATTTACATTATTGTGATCTCAGTATTCTAAATTGCTAATATGATAATTTCATAATGTATACCCCGTAATATATCAGTGATAGATAACATGTGTATTAGTATAAATTTTGGTACGGTACAAATGGAGAATTTTGAGGATTAAATGAGAACAAAATTTAAAGAATTAAAAATATAAATCAAGTAATTATATACGGTGTTTTGTAAGGTACTAGTAGAATTAGAAATAGAATTAGATGTTCTTAAGCTCATTAAACGAATGGCTTCAAACAAGGAATCTTGGCACCAAGCTCACCAAGCTTATAAGTTAATTTTAATATATTTATTATTCATCAATGTTTGACGTTATACTGAACGGTTTAGAAGAAAGAAAGAAATTGTCTCTCTTAAAGCATACCATACCATGTTAGTTAATTCTCATTGGAATACAAGTAGAGTAATTCTATTAGATTTTATCAATTATTTGTTTTCTCATTTATTTGAATTGTAATTTCTATTTTGTTTGTTAAAAGGACTGAACAGGTAATCCAATGCAAATTAACCTACGGACTCCCAACTCAAAAGAATACTGGTTTCAGCCGAGGGGCAATGAATGTTGGAATTCATTTTCATATTAGTTACTGATGTGATTTTATATGTGTTTTATTTAATAAATAATAAAAATAATTATTATATAAGTATTATCCGTTATTTACCCGCTACTGTTTTGTTATCCGAAAACTATAACGGGTAAGGGTAGGATACGAATAAGATAATTTGTAAGGGGTAAGATAGGATACGAGTAAAAACAATTTGTAATGGGTACTGGTATAAAAATAGTCCATCCGATCCTTACAGTACCTGTTGACACCTCTAGGTGTAATTCATTTTTTTGGCATACAAAATCATGAACAATACTAGAGTATTCCACAACTTTTTTATGAATGATCCAAATATAATTTCAAAGCTAGTAAAAGCCCAAAATTTGTATTAATTTAACATTTTTACAATAATGAAACCGGAGGCCCAAATGTAGAATCCTCCGCCAGATAAACTCCAGCCCAGCAACCCGTTAACCTAAAACACCCGGTCAGAAGAACCCATCAATTACAAATTACTGGCTAAACCTGCCAATCCGACCCGTGAACCTGTAACACCCGGTCAGAAGAGCCCGTAAACCGACTAAAAATCTCTCTAATTCTGACCCCTTATAAATAGTCCTCGATGGAGTAGATAAGGAGACTTCCTCGCAAACCGACAAATCTGCCTCTCACGCCACACAGCCGACCAAACCCTAGGTCTCTCTCTCTCCCTCTCTCTCTCTCTCTCTCTTGACCTCGCCTCTTCTCTCTTTCGGATCTAATCTTCATCCCTATAAAAGACTTCCCTTTCGAAATCCCTCCCCATTTTTTCGGTTTTCCCGCTCGATTCTCGCGCTTTATAAACCAAATTTCGTTGGGTTTGGCGCGGATTTCAATTAGCGTATTGGTTTGTCGATATTTCGACTTTATCCAATAAAACGGGAATTTGGGTTTCGATTTGAGAAATTTGTTCACAGATATAGTCTCCTCCCTTTTTATCTAAAGATTTCCTCAATTGGGTCTGAGTCTGACCTTCAATTTCCCATCATTTTCCCCAATTTTTTCAGGAAGAAGACAAGACTATTTATTCTATCAATTAGGAGAGAGCAAAGTAAGATCTTGAAATTTGAGGGGTATTTTTGTAATTTTGAAGCGGTTTTATAGAGAGAAGGAGGTTTTTGGATAGGGGAAGGAAGGTTAATGGCAGATCAAGGCTTAGAAGGAAGCCAGCCTGTTGATCTGACAAAGCATCCTTCCGGGATTGTACCGACTCTTCAGTAAGAACAGTTCTTTTTAATTAATTCAATTTCTGGCAAGTTGTAGCACAAGATGTGAAAAGATTTTGTACCAGTCAGTACTGGTACAAACCCTGTTGACCTGAAATTAGTTTTCGAACCATAGAATTAGTCAAATTTTCTTTGTACCTAAGCAAAATGAGACCTCAATAGAGGAGAGTTGAAATTAAGGATGGTTTCGGAGATGAGAAAAATCAGACCTGAAGTTGGTTTTTCTTCTTTTGGGGTGGTTCTCTATTTTTGAAATAGTCAAATTTGCTTTGTGCCCTGACAAGCAAAATCAGACCTGAAAAGGGGAGAGTTAAAATTAATCAGTCGGAGGATGGTAAAAAGAGGTCAACAAATGAATAGCTCAAGAGAAGTGAAATTAGTATAGAGAGAGAAACTGAGTAATTTAGTGCCCCTAGGGCTCTTTCAAATTGATATTGTTCATTGTAAATTATAATATGCTCTGGACAGTGTAAAGATATGTTCTGGGACCACCCCGAGTCTTGTCAGAAAACAATAATAATGTAAATAAAACAAAACAGATATGCTGAGTACATAAGCAAATTTAAAATTGCATATGTTCTGATTTCATGCAAATTTAAATTTTCATCAATATGCATATTTAAAATTGCATCAATAACCAATGTTCTGAATTGTTACTTATACCTATCTTTTTAATGCACAGGAATATTGTATCTACTGTAAATTTAGATTGTAAATTGGATCTCAAGGCCATTGCTTTGCAAGCCCGTAATGCTGAGTACAATCCCAAGGTACCTTGTTCGTGTTGCAATTACACCCCCGTTTAGTGTATAATTACATATATTTCTAACAATGTACGTCTTTTACAGCGTTTTGCTGCAGTTATCATGAGAATTAGGGAACCCAAAACCACCGCTTTGATCTTTGCATCCGGGAAAATGGTGAGTTCGGTTCGCTATAAATTTTTTACTAATTTACAGCATTTTAAGATAAAAGTGTCATAATCTCTTACTTATTTTTGTGCTTATAAATAGGTTTGTACTGGAGCAAAGAGCGAGCAGCAATCGAAACTTGCTGCTAGAAAGGTATTTTGTTTGTGTGCATATGAGTGTGTATTAGGGTTTCTCATGTGCTTTCGGAGTGTATTAATTTAGTAATTTTGCTTTTTAGTATGCTCGTATTATCCAGAAGCTCGGGTTTCCTGCCAAATTTAAGGTAAATTTCTTTACAATTTTTTCTCCATTTTTACCATCCAAATCACTTTATAAATCATGCGAAAAGTTTCTTATTTTATTTTCTGATAATTTTGTAGGATTTCAAGATTCAAAATATAGTGGGTTCTTGTGATGTGAAATTCCCCATTAGGCTTGAAGGCCTTGCTTATTCTCACGGTGCTTTCTCCAGTGTAAGCTACTTTCTATTTTTTTTATTATCGACTTGTTTTATGATTTGAAGACATTGCATTTGAATTTTTGAACCAAGACATTGTTTATAGAAATATAACATATTTTTTTATAAATGCATAAATTCGTTAGAAGAAAGCTAAAGATTTTTTTGGATCAATTCTATAATGAGAATAAAGCAATAAAATGCAAGTAGATGAATTATGTAATTGTTTGTAAATAATTGTGTTAAATATCTTAAAATTGAAACCATGATATTAAATTAAGAATTCCTATTTCTCTGGACTCTATTTTTAAAGTAGATAAATAATATATCAGATAAAAACAATAGATAAAGAATTCTTATTTCTCTGGACTCTATTTTATTTTATCAAACTAGATCAAATTCGAAATACCGGTGAGTTTGTTCCTTCTTTACTTAAAAGTACTTTTTTCTCTAATTTCTGGAAACAAATGTTTAATTCATTACTCTTGAGCAGTATGAACCAGAACTGTTCCCAGGTTTGATTTATCGGATGAAGCAACCGAAAATTGTGCTCCTAATTTTCGTTTCTGGCAAGATTGTTCTAACGGGTGCTAAGGTAACATGCTATTTCACATGAAAAAGAATATAAAATGTGGGGTATCTTTGAAAACAGCAGTATGGAGTTGACATTTAAAGTGCCTAATTTGATTTGTACACGATATATATGAGATGTTCTGATAGACATTTGGATTTATTTTAGCATGATTTTTCAATATGTAATTATGCTAGATTTTGGTTAAGTTATATTATTTCCATTCTCATTAGTGCTACCAAACAAATGTACAAAAATTGGAGGTGGACCCCAGCAGTAAAATCTTCCATGGCCGATTTAAATCCTATACCCTGTCTCACTTCTCTGTTTTTTATTCAGGTGAGAGACGAGACCTACACAGCATTTGAAAATATATACCCAGTGTTGACAGAGTTCAGAAAAGTATCACAATGGTATGATTTAAGGCTCTACAATATGTCACCTAAATTGCGCTTTAACTGGTTTTTTTTATTTAGAAATATATTATTATTTTCTACCGGAACTGGAAGGATATGGGTAGGTTTTCGAAAATATGTAACACCAAAAAATTGTTATGGTGTAAGCTAGGGCATATGCTTTTTACATAGTGGGTAATTTTCTGGTGTTACCTATTTTTTGAAAACCTGTCTGATATCTTTTTCCATTAGAAAATAATATTTTATTTCTAAATAAAAAAAATCCTTTAACTGTGTAGTAAATGTAAATCAGGGAGATGAATGGATATTTACTATAGACATAGAATCTGATAGTGCACTGCTACTCTGTA
>JAJGRW010000483.1:39909-98892 GCA_025461045.1 Carex parvula
GGTTTTTAATAAAAATTTGGGCCGAAAAAGAGAGGAGGCAGAAAACAGAGTGGTACGATAAACAGTGAAGCGTAGCATATCCTCTTTCCTCTTCGTGCATACAACCAAACCACAACCACAACTAGACGCCATGCCTTCCAACCCCTGCACAGCTGTCTCCTGCTCCCACATTTTGACTCTCCTCGTCCTCGCCTCATACCATCTTTCGCCTCCTCTCCACTTCCTCCTAACTGGAATAATCCAGTGTTTCTTCTGGTACAAATACAATTTCAAAGGAGTGAGGCTATGGTACTCATATCTTTGTTTTCAAAGTCTTAACCGTCGATCCGAACCGTTCAACATGATATCCATATGAATATTTACTTACAAATCAAATTATATATATTTTTTAAATTTTTTTTACTATTTGTTTAGATAAGGTAGAAAATCACCTTTTTAATTAGATGACCCACATCAAGTGATTTTCTATCTATCTAAAAAAATAGTAAAATAGTTTAAAAAAATATATATGAAATTTAATTCTGCAAGTGCATATTCATAAGATGATCATGTTGAATGGTTCGGATTGACGGCTAGAATTTTGAAAATATAAATATTAATCTGTAGTATAAACCAATCTGCACTGTGCATAGTAGGTAGCATAGGCTCACTCATTTCAAAATTATGGATTGAAGAGAAAATTAGTATGATTAAAAAGCTCTGGAATGGAATGCATTGCAGAGATTCTTTGACATGTGGCACAAGAAAATATCTGGTAAAAATTATAAGTAGATGTAATACCTATTAAATGCATGATATAACCCTAGGACCACTATATTTTTGGAAACTGAAATTAATTGGAAATAATGTGAAGTCACTGAGGCTTGTCTCGGAATCATTATTTGTTTGTTTCTCCATAAATTCATGTCATGCTCCTTTCAAATTTGATGATCATGTAGCAATATTATTCTCTTCTTTTTCTCTGACAATTTCATAATATATATAGAGAGAGTGTGTGGCTAATATTAAAACGTTTGCATCAAGGTTCTCGTGCAACCAAGTTGTTTTTAGATTTTCAGAGTCTAAACAGTCGATCCAAACCATTAGATGTTCAATCTATATTAAAATCTGCTTGGAGACCAAATTTTACATTTTTTGGAATTTTTTTACTATTTATTAAGCCACTTTGAAAATTGTTGATCCGGATGAACAGTATAAACAGTGCAACCAAATTCTGGACCATGTGATCAGCAATTTTCAAAGTGGCTTAATAAATAGTAAATAAATTCCAAAAAATGTAAAATTTGGTCTCCAAGCAGATTTTAATATAGAGATCACATCTAACGGTTTGGATCGACTATTTGGACTTTGAAAATCCGAAAACGACTTGGTTGCACGAGGACCTTGCTGCAAATATTTTGATATTAGCTACTCTCTCTCTCTCTCTCTCTATATATATATATATAGAGGTTGCCTAAGATCAAAGTGGTATGACTAAGGCCTTAGTACTACTATTCGTTTTTGTGATTTTCAAAGTTAAAATTGAGAAGAAAATTGCTACGGAGAGGCTAAATGACCAAGAATTGTACTGCATCAAATTACCAATCACATATTTGTCATGTAATAGAAAGAAATTTGATTATGAGAGTATGAAAATGCCATTCAAAAGAATTACAATAATTGGCATTATTAGGCTTTAAATTGCCGAAATTTTTATTAATAGAAATATAAATAAAAAAATATCGGTAATGAGGAAGGGTTTCATGGAATTTCGACATATAGAAAAAACTTCATAGTCCATAATGTTCAGGGGACTTTATGGATCATCACGGCTCTGTTAACGAAATCAAATTAACCAACTAATTACGTTGGTTCTAGACGTTATAGACAACAACGGCTAGTGCCTCGCGGAAATAAAAAAATTAAAAATCTGGCCGTTCTCCTCTATCACGGCCCGGACTCTTGCTTTTTCTGTCCGTTCTCCTCTATCACGGCCAGATACGCTTGTTTTTTTTTTAAATCTAAGCCATCTGGTCTGGAGGTACCGACCCGGATGTCAATATATTTAACAAATGAGAAAAAAATAATTTGCAAATACTCAATTGCCATTCTGAAAGACTATCATGAAGGGTAGAATTGCAGGTGAGGCTCAACTGCTCAAAAGAATGTTTGATGAACAAAGTCTTCCCTAGAAACCAGTGCTCCTTTTATTTTTCCGAACCGAATGGGCCGTGAAAGAGGAGAACAGGCAGAAAAAGCAAGGATCTAGACCGTGATAGAGGAAAACGGCCAAACTTTTAATTTTTTTTATTACTGGCCGTTATTCTCTGTAACGTTCAGAACCAACGTAATTAGTTCGTTAATTTAATTTCGCTAACCAGGTCGTGATGGTCCATAACGTCCTCTGGACATTATGACTATGAAGTTTTTCCTAAATGTTAAAATTCCACGAAACCCTTTCTCATTAGCGATATTTTTTTATTTATGTTCCTATTAATAAAAAATCGGTTTAAATTGAGAGCATAAATTTAGTACAAATTATCTGGTCATAAAAGAAGCCCAAGATTGAGACATTACCTCTACAAATGGGTCCTACTACAGTAGAATTTGCATTTGCACAGGCTCACAAAACCGACAATTTCAAATTATTTGTTGTTCAAATTTAGGCCCAAAAACACATAGTCAAAATGTGGTTTTGAGGCACATGGTCAAGTTTGGTTAGCTGAGGGATTAATTGGTGTACGGTATAATTCAAAGTATTGTCATTATCGTTGTTATAATTCAAATTATTGTTTCATAATTTATGGATAAGACATTTAGCCTACTCCATTTCATTAGAGACAAATATTTCATGGGAAGAATAATGTTGATTTTAACAAAGTTGAATCATGCATTTTCAGTTTATAAATTGACAAGTTGAAGATAGAGAATTCATATCACCTAAGGTAACATATTATTTCTATTTAGATTCGAACCGTCTGATCATAATCTGCACGCAAATTAAAGGGGCCTTGTGTATTGCCGAATTGGTCTTAATTCTGATTGGATGGTCTTAATTATGATCAGATGGTGTAGATCTAAATAGAACTATTATGTTACCTCTGAGAATATGGACTGAAAAAGAAAAATATAGCAGACCCAGACGCAGGCGAGTTTGCTTTGAGTTCGAATCATGACTGGTATATTAAAATCTGCATGAATATTAACGGGCTCTGTAAATGTCTAACTTATGCTGAATTAGTTTGGATTCTAATCGGACGGTTCATATCCAAACTCAAAAGTTGAGTTACTTTGGAGGATTGGGACTCGTTTACTTTGAAAAATAATTTTATTTTCTTCTTGCAATGAGCTGAGAAATGATCCGAACCAGCACAAGTTGAGCTTAGAATGCAAATTATGAATTTTTCAGTATAATTGAAAAACACAGTTGTTTACAGTAATGGTCCCCAGAGCAGGAATCAAATTCCCATTCCAACACATGAAATATCTGTATTCATGATTCTCATAAATTATATCAACACCGACGATATGGGTTCATATATACTTCATACTATAAATTGAAACGATATCATGTGTTCATACTTATAATTGACAAAATGATGCAAGTAAGTAACCCATAATATATATCTCATGTGGTACCTGACTGCGTTAAGTCAGTCAAACTATTTCAGACTTTTTTAGAATATAGAGATTCGTTTTAAAATTTGTCTTTTGAAAATTCATTTTTTTTTTTTAAAGTTAGTATTATTAACTTCTGAGTGAGTCTATGGTACTATGCATAGCATGATTTGGTCCGCAATACAATTCAATATATTTCTTTTCAAAATTCTAATGGTCGATCCAAACCGTTCAACATGATTTTCATATGAATATGTACTTGCAGACCAAATTTTATATTTTTTATATTTTTTTACTATTTTTCAAGATAGGTAGAAAATCACTGCTTTTGGTTGGTCCAGAATTTTCAGATCAAGTGATTTTCTATCTATCTTAAAAAATAGTAAAAAAATTCTAAAAAATATAAAATTCGGTATGCAAGTACATATTTATATGGAGATTATGTTGGACAGTTCGGATCGACCGTTAGAATTTTAAAAATGAAAATATTAATCCGTATTACGGACCAATCCGTGATATGCATAGTACCATAGACTCACTCGTAACTTCTTCATAAAATGAAATTACATTACACTTACTTATTCGGTCTCTCCAATCTCAATTTTCTGATTTTGCCCCTGCTTATGAGACCAACTAATTAAGGGAGTGCCTGGCATTATGAACAAGGTTTAAATGAATTTTACTTACAAAATCAGGTTTTTATTAGAGTAAAGATAACAGAGCAGTTTTGACTTCACCAATAATCTTTCCCAGAGGCCTTGTTATGATTCTCCAAACAAATTAAGGCTCACAAAAATAAAACAAGTGGGAACATATGCTTTGACAAGAAACCTGATCTATTTATTCCTTTTAGAATTCAGCTAGAAAAAACAAGAAAACATTTTCAAAAAAGTTGACTATCTCTCATGCAAGCCTAGAAAAAATGACATTGCTGAACCTCCTTTTTTCTGGTGACCACACATAATATGTTACAAAACATTTCATTCTAAAATAATGCAAAAGTTTCCTAATCAAGAGGGGTGTGTGTGTGTGTGTGTGTGTGTGTGTACACACACACTGCATAATATGTTACAAAGATGTCCATTACTAATTTGCTACCAACATTTCATTTTGCCTAATTCTGAGAGAACCATTAATGAAACATTTAAGCATCAGAAAATCATTTACTTAGAGATCAAAGAGGTAGAGTACCAGGTACAACCAGAACATATTTAATTTATAAAAAAAAATGAGATGCATGTACCTTTCATGCTTGCTTTGGTGAAGCTTGAAAAGGTGAAAAGTCTAATCCCTTCTAATTCTAAAATAGACTTAATTGCATCAGGTAGTGGGTCCCAATATTCAGTACTGATCTCTGACAAAATTTATACTGAAGAAATAAACTCATTCTAGCAATAAAGAAGAAATCAATTCTCCCAAATTACTAATTGTTATAATGGAAGTTCAAGTTATCAACAAAGACATCTAAGCACTATAATGCTAGCTAGCTTCGTTAGCACTTTTTATGGACAAAAAAGAAACTAGCTAGTTCACATATTAGAAAAAATTATATATTAAGTAAATGAAGCGAAATAACAACTGTCTTTACTGGTAACTGCAGTGAATATTCACTCAGTAAAATGCTATGTTCGTTTTCCTATTTTCTAATTGAGAATATTTGAGTTATGTTAGAGGATCCAGACTCTGAAAAATGAGATGACTTAATTCCTTTTCTATTTCATTCAATTAATTATCATTTGATTTTACATGCACGGTCTTAATTAATTTCGTTTATTCTCATCCAAAGAATACAAGTTTAAAAGGGGAGATGGCCCATCACAAAAGCTTGTCCAGTCATAAATCTGACGGGAACTAATTAAGGTGTCAGTTTTAATTTCCGCTCATATTTTCATTTTCAAACTTCAAACATTCTAAAAATCTGAAAAGTACAATATATTCTCTATTTTAAAATGTGTTTGGAGACAAAAATTTACATTTTTGCAATTTTTTTTTGGAACTTTTTAGAATTTTGTAAAATCGTTGTTTTAATATGATAAAAAATAGTAAAAAAATTCTTAAAAACAACGCTTTTAAAAAAAAACCTTAAAAAAAAAAAAATTCCAAAAAATGTAAAAGTTAAGTCTCCAAGCACATTATAATATGGAGAATATGTTGTACTTTTCGGATCAAATATTTAAATTTTGAAAATGAAGATATGAGAGGAAAGTAAAACTAATACTTTACTTTCCGCAAAACATGATAGCTCATATCTTCATTCTTAAAATATTTTGTTGATATTATTATTATTATTTATATACTCTTAGGCATATTAGTACCTATTAGATCGCAACCATTAGGTGGGACCTATTCAGATGCATCTATTCAAAGATAACAGAAATTATGATCCATAATTTATGCAACCCATTATATATGGTATAATCCATATTTCCTTTAAAAAATTAAACCTATTAATTTCAGTCCAAAATAATTCGACATTTCTTTCAAAAAATAGAGGCATTTGAACCCTCCTCTTTAATGGGAAAATATTAAATATATAATTTGAGTTTTAAATGTGCAAATATCTTTAATTAAAGTTTTCAGCATCCAATTTTGTCAAGTTAATTAAATCATTCACATAAATTCATTCATAATTTCCAATAGACCTATTCATTTGGGCTTGTGTTGACCCAATACAGATAACGGCCCAATAATATCTCTAACAGTTGCACAATGAGATCGATTAATTATTACAATAACTTAATCGGAGCCTTCAAAATTCAAATCCAAACTAAATCGTCCTAATTAACCATCGGACTTCAACATAAAATAGAATATATAACATGGGTTATATTTGTTTCCCTGGAACACAGGATGTAATATAGTTTATAGATTTTTTAGGAACAGTTCAGATTATCCAAAAGAATATATAATTGTCAAGAGATCTATAGCCTATAGGGGTACGTGTTCATAATTGTGCGGGAAATTTCAAAGGTTACAATAGTGCTAATTAAATTATTGGATTCATGGTGTGTGGTTCATAAATAATTATTTTAATGATAAAATTAATAATTAATATTAATGGTAGCAGTGATTATTTAAATTAATATAAATGATAACATCAACATCAACAAAAAACCGCAGACATAGTGCATTGACATGAGTTCCCGTCTCTCTTCCAAGAAGACGCATGTTCAATTTTCGAGAATAGCATCTAAAAGATACTCCCAGGTCCTTTAATAACAAAATAATATCATCAAAAAATAAATAATATGAAATAATAATAATAGTTACTATTTTTCGAACTACAATCCATTACTATTTACTAGGCTAATTAAGTAATTAGTCAGAATATATAGTGAATTAGCATATTCTAAAGCTATATATTCCAATCTCTCTAAACTGTCTTTGGAAATTGTTTTCATTTAGAACAGTGAGCTATTTTTACTATTTTGTTATTTCAATTGTTGTCAATTAAAAGAGCCCCAGTTGGTTTTTGAGTAATGAAAAGGTTCGGTCCCTTTTTTTTCATAAATTTTAGCTAGAGTTGCTTCCGAAATCTATATCTTTGGTTTGAGAAACATTCAGGGGTGTACAACGGGTCGGTTTAATTGGTTTTAAATCAAACCGAAAGAGCTAGAATTAAACGGTTGTGTTTTTTCAGTTCAATGAATCAATTTGGTTCATTTTTTAAACCCGTATAATTATTTGGTTTCGTTCAGTTTAGAAATTTTAAAACCTAATTTTTTTCAGCGCAATTGTTTTTATCAAATTGCTTTTTACCACTATGTAGTTACACCTCATATAACTGGCACTTTGTTAATTAAATATGGACTCAACTCCCATTTTGCTTTAAAAAATATTTTTTAAAACTGATAAGACCAAACTGATCGAAAAGAGGAGTAATTTTTTTAAGCCTATCAAAAAGTTTTCTTTCTATGAAAATTACTAAACTCTAATTCAATTATGTGTATTGAAATAAATAATCCTTGACAATTCAACCGAATAGATCTCTTGAAATTGAAATAAATAATCCTTAACAAAACTGTTTATTTTTTTTATTAATCTTCTTATTTCGATTCAACCGAACATATTGAAATTTATTCAGTTTGTTTGATTTGGTTTTAATTTGGTTGATAAGCTTATTTCGGTCAATTCAGTTGTATTTTCAAAACAAAACAAAATTTTAGTTTTTCTATTCTATTTCGGTTTTAACCGAATCGTGATGAACACCTCTAGAAACAATGTCTAAGAACAAACGAATTACAAGGGAAATCAATCAAAAAAAATTCCAACAACTTTGGGGGCACCTCAACTCAGAGCAATTGACCACCTTCCTCTCAATCGCCTGCCATATCTGGAAAGCGCCATGTTCCTTTCTATTTGACAACAAGAAATGCAAACCGGAACGGAACAGACGCTAAAGGAAACTTTCAATCAGATACAACTTTCCCAATTAAGAGATGGATCAACAAAGTCGAACACAGGAGCAAGCAACTGCAGCTACATACAATTGAAATCTGAAGCCTATGGACTTGAGAGAAAACCACTGTTGGGTAGATGGTTCTTTTGCAAATACGGAACAGGGAGGAACTGCTCACATTTTCTTGTCAGACTCAAATGGTATCAAATGGAGTTTATGTCAAACCCGTCGTCTGCTTTTCAGACTGAATCCCTGGCGCTACTGAGAGCAATGCAAGCAGCCCAGCTCAATCAAATTGACAAATGTACTTTTCATTCTGATTGTCAACTCCTCGTTGAGACACTAAACCACAGGAAAGAGGCTCTTTCCGGCCATACAATCAGCCAACTGGCAAGCGTACCACATACTGGTAAGCATCACTGTCATCATGCAGAAGCAGCCAGACTACAACTGCGAATATATCCCTAGAGAAGAAAATAAGCAGGCCCACATACTGGCAAACTGGGCACCAGTGGAGAAGGCAACATGCCAGGGATATACATTCCCATTAGTTAGAAATAGGGAAAATGGGTTGAGGGGGTACTAGTAAAGTAAATGTATAGGAGTTTAGATGATAAATGAGTATTCCTCATTGCTTGAAATGTAATTTGACAACTCCTGTAACCTTTCAAAGATCAATGAATACGCCTACGGGCTTTGAATCAAAAAAAAAAACAAAACAAAAGGGTGAGGTCTCTTCCATGCTTTTTTTGGTGAAGCCTGAAAAGTCTCATCCCTTTTAGAAATAAACTTAATTGCATCAGAAAATGGGTCCCATTATCCAGATACCATGTTTGTTAGCGGGAGAATTGCAGGGGAAGCATAGAAACTTCATAAACTTACAATGTTGATATTAAGGTTGGATTAATCGCGCATAATAGTATAAAGCAGTAACAAAAGAAGTAAAATTGCAAAACTAAACACACACACACACACACAACAAAAGGTTCTCATTAATGTCTAAACATCAAAAGTGTTCTCTCAAAGGAAAACATGGTACGCCTCTGATAAAGTATCTGATTCTACTCATCACAGTTCACATTTTTTCACAAATCATGTTCCAGTTCATTAAAAGGGCAATCTGAACCAACAAAATTACAAAATTCATATCAAGCCCTTAAAAAGTTGAACCTGGTACATATCATCATCAACTAAAAGAGCACATGCATTAAGAAGATCAATAGACAAAACCGACTCAACTCCTCTTTGATTGACTGTTTGGATGTATGTACATTTGGGACATAATTATATAGAAGTCACTGGCAGTAGGTCCCACCTCACTGATCCAGTAAGGAGTCCTCCCTCAGTTCTATCTGCACATATAATTTACAGAGTAGCAGTCCACTATCAGATTCTATGTTCTATAGTAAATATCCATTCATCTCCCTGATTTACATTTACTACACAGTTAAAGGATTTATTTTATTTAGAAATAAAATATTATTTTCTAATGGAAAAAGATATCAGACAGGTTTTCAAAAAATAGGTAACACCAGAAAATTACCCACTATGTAAAAAGCATATGCCCTAGCTTACACCATAACAATTTTTTGGTGTTACATATTTTTTCGAAAACCTACCCATGTCCATCCAGTTCCGGTAGAAAATAATAATATATTTCTAAATAAAAAAAAAACAGTTAAAGCACAATTTAGGTGACATATTGTAGAGCCTTAAATCATACCATTGTGATACTTTTCTGAACTCTGTCAACACTGGGTATATATTTTCAAATGCTGTGTAGGTCTCGTCTCTCACCTGAATAAAAAACAGAGAAGTGAGACAGGGTATAGGATTTAAATCGGCCATGGAAGATTTTACTGCTGGGGTCCACCTCCAATTTTTGTACATTTGTTTGGTAGCACTAATGAGAATGGAAATAATATAACTTAACCAAAATCTAGCATAATTACATATTGAAAAATCATGCTAAAATAAATCCAAATGTCTTATCAGAACATCTCATAATATCGTGTACAAATAAAATTAGGCACTTTAAATGTCTAACTCCATACTGCTGTTTTCAAAGATACCCCACATTTTATGTTCTTTTTCATGTGAATAGCATGTTACCTTAGCACCCGTTAGAACAATCTTGCCAGAAACGAAAATTAGGAGCACAATTTTCGGTTGCTTCATCCGATAAATCAAACCTGGGAACAGCTCTGGTTCATACTGCTCAAGAGTAATGAATTAAACATTTGTTTCCAGAAATTAGAGAAAAAAGTACTTTTAAGTAAAGAAGGAACAAACTCACCGGTATTTCGAATTTATTGTTTTTATCTGATAAGAATTCTTTATTTATTGTTTTTATCTGATATATTATTTATCTACTTTAAAAATAGAGTCCAGAGAAATAGGAATTCTTAATTTAATATCATGGTTTTAATTTTAACACATGTAACACAATTATTTACAAAAAATTCCATAATTCATCTACTTGCATTTTATTGCTTTATTCTCATTATAGAATTGATCCAAAAAAAATCTTTAGCTTTCTTCTAAAGTGTTCATGCATTTATACAAAAAATATGTTATATTTCTATAAACAATGTTTTGGTTCAAAAATTCAAATGCAATGTCTTCCAATCATAAAAACAGTCGATAATAAAAAAAATAGATAAGTAGCTTACACTGGAGAAAGCACCGTGAGAATAAGCAAGGCCTTCAAGCCTAATGGGGAATTTCACATCACAAGAACCCACTATATTTTGAATCTTGAAATCCTACCAAATTATCAGAAAATAAAATAAGAAACTTTCCGCATGATTTATAAAGTGATTTTGATGGTAAAAACGGAGAAAAAATTGTAAAGAAATTTACCTTAAATTTGGCAGGAAACCCGAGCTTCTGGATAATACGAGCATACTAAAAAAGCAAAATTACTAAATTAATACACTCCGAAAGCACATGAGAAACCCTAACTACACACTCATATGCACACAAACAAAATACCTTTCTAGCAGCAAGTTTCGATTGCTGCTCGCTCTTTGCTCCAGTACAAACCTATATATAAGCACAAAAATAAGTAAGAGATTATGACACTTTTATCTTAAAATGCTATAAATTAGTACAAAATTTACAGCGAACCGAACTCACCATTTTCCCCGATGCAAAGATCAAAGCGGTGGTTTTGGGTTCCCTAATTCTCATGATAACTGCAGCAAAACGCTGTAAAAGACGTACATTGTTATAAATATATGTAATTATACACTAAACGGGGGTGTAATTGCAACACGAACAAGGTACCTTGGGATTGTACTCAGCATTACGGGCTTGCAAAGCAATGGCCTTGAGATCCAATTTACAATCTAAATTTACAGTAGATACAATATTCCTGTGCATTAAAAAGATAGGTATAAGTAACAATTCAGAACATTGGTTATTGATGCATTTTTAAATATGCATATTGATGAAAATTTAAATTTGCATGAAATCAGAACATATGCAATTTTAAATTTGCATATGTACTCAGCATATCTGTTTTGTTTTATTTACATTATTATTGTTTTCTGACAAGACTCGGGGTGGTCCCAGAACATATATTTACACTGTCCAGAACATTTTATAATTTATAATGAACAATATCAATTTGAAAGAGCCCTAGGGGCACCAAATTAATCAGTTTCTCTCTCTATACCAATTTCTCTTCTCTTGAGCTATTCCATTTTCTTGAGTAGCACTATTCATTTGTTGACCTCTTTTTACCATCCTCCACTGATTAATTTTAACTCTCCCCTTTTCAGGCTGATTTTGCTTGTCAGGGCACAAAGCAAATTTGACTAATTAAAAAAAAAATAGAGAACCACCCCAAAAGAAGAAAAACCAACTTCAGGTCTGAATTTTCTCATCTCCGAAACCATCCTTAATTTCAACTCTCCTCTATTGAGGTCTGATTTTGCTTGTCAGGGCACAAAGAAAATTTGACTAATTCTATGGTTCGAAAAATAATTTCAGGTCAACAGGGTTTGTACCAGTACTGACTGGTTCTTTTCACATCTTGTGCTACAACTTGTCAGAAATTGAATTAATTAAAAAGAACTGTTCTTACTGAAGAGTCGGTACAATCCCGGAAGGATGCTTTGTCAGATCAACAGGCTGGCTTCCTTCTAAGCCTTGATCTGCCATTAACCTTCCTTCCCCTATCCAAAAACCTCCTTCTCTCTATAAAACCGCTTCAAAAATTACAAAAATACCCCTCAAATTTCAAGATCTTACTTTGCTCTCTCCTAATTGATAGAATAAATAGTCTTGTCTTCTTCCTGAAAAAATTGGGGAAAATGATGGGAAATTGAAGGTCAGACTCAGACCCAATTGAGGAAATCTTTAGATAAAAAGGGAGGAGACTATATCTGTGAACAAATTTCTCAAATCGAAACCCAAATTCCCGTTTGATTGGATAAAGTCGAAATCTCGACAAACCAATTCGCTAATTGAAATCGGCGCCAAACCCAACGAAATTTGGTTTATAAAGCGCGAGAATCGAGCGGGAAAACCGAAAAAATGGGGAGGGATTTCGAAAGGGAAGTCTTTTATAGGGATGAAGAGATTAGATCCGAAAGAGAGAAGAGAAGAGGCGAGGTCAAGAGAGAGAGAGAGAGAGAGAGAGACCTAGGGTTTGGTCGGCTGTGTGGCGTGAGAGGCAGATTTGTCGGTTTGCGAGGAGGCCTCCTTATCTACTCCATCGAGGACTATTTATAAGGGGTCAGAATTAGAGAGATTTTTAGTCGGTTTACGGGCTCTTCTGACCGGGTGTTACAGGTTCACGGGTCGGATTGGCAGGTTTAGCCAGTAATTTGTAATTGATGGGTTGTTCCTGACCGGGGCTTATAGGTTAACGGGTTGCTGGGCTGGAGTTTATCTGGCGGAGGATTCTAGATTTGGGCCTCCGGTTTCACTATTGTAAAAATGTTAAATTAATACAAATTTTGGGCTTTTACTAGCTTTGAAATTATATTTGGATCAATCATAAAAGGCATTTATTAAATAAAACACATATATAAATATAATCACCTGTTCAGTCCTTTTGACAAACAAAATATAAATTACAATTCAAATAAATGAGAAAACAAATAATTGATAAAATCTAAGCTAATAGAATTACAATTACTCTACTTGTATTCCAATGAGAATTAACATGGCATGGTTTGCTTTAAGAGAGACAATTTCTTTCTTCAGTATAACGTCAAACATTGATGAAACTTGGTGAGCTTGGTGCCAAGATTCGTTTGATGGGCTTAACAACATCTAATTCTAATTCTAATTCTACTAGTACCTTACAACACCGTATATAATTACTTGATTTATATTTTTTAATTCTTTAAATTTTGTTCTCATTTAATCCTCAAAATTCTCCATTTGTACCGTACCAAAATTTATACTAATATACATGTTATCTATCACTGATATATTACGGGGGGGTATACATTATGAAATTATCATATTAGCAATTTAGAATGCTGAGATCACAATAATGTAAATTTTTTCAAACAAAATGTCAAGATCAATAAGGTAAATACTAACAACTTACGGATCAGAATGTAAAAACGGTGATTCCTGAAGGACCATATTTTCTAATTTGTTACTCTTATCATTTTTCTCTTTTGTTCCAAATACAACATTAATCACACTACAAATTAAGTACAACCCAAGCAATGTTACAAACTTACAATGCCATATTTGATCAACTAATTGAAATTCATAACTAAAACAAAATTTCCATACATCATTTTAAATAAGTATTACTACCTAAATAATCTCTTTTATTTCATGCTTGCTGCATTGTTTCGGACTGTGTAAGATCCTCCCGTTTAGAATCATCAGCATCGAGATCAGCTTCAGAGCCTTGCTCTGATCTTTGTTTCACAAAAGTACGGAGGCAAGCCATTTATAATGCGTGGGGCCCGCCCGTCACAGAACCGCTTTGCAAGATCCACTGCCTTTATCATTGACACAGAAAAAATCATAATTCATATTACTTTTTATAACAATTTCTTTGACAGATAGAGGATCTGGTACTTTTGTTGGTACCAGTGGTGGTGTGAGAAAGCCACTAATTGCTATCAACAAATAGAAGACAGATCATAGTATCACATTTTGGCACTTTGCTGGTCTCAGGAAAACTACACAGTACAGATACTGTACCAAAGAGGTACTGCAGTGACGTTCTATTAAAAAAAAGGAAAAACATAGAAAAATGATTGATGAATTGCACAGTTGACACCCCCCCCCCCCCCCCCCCCCCCCCACACACACACACACACACTATTGATAAATAAAGAAAATTTTCCACCTAAATGTCTCTGCCATCTTTCATTTTTAATTAATAACTGGGATAATGATTTTTTACTAAAAGTTTGGGTGCTGATTTTCACTATAGTGCTATCATATATTCAAAACATCTGACTACATGTCATCCAAAATTCTCAGAGAAAATGTCTTAGTACATATTATGCAATTTGACTACCTAAAATAAAATAAAATGAATAAGAAGGTCCTAAATTTTGTTTGAAATGAGACCTGACTACCTTAAATCATTAAGGTTATTTTAGGATAAAAAAATGTTTCTATGCTGTTGGGATGCATGCATGAGAGAGGGGAATCCTCAAATACTGGTACAGCTCGATAAATTGATTTGAGGCTTTGAGAGGTGAGACCTGACTACCTTAAATCATTAACGTTATTTTAGGAAAAAAAAAATGTCTCTATGCTGTTGGGATGCGTGCAATTAAGTAAAAATAAAAACCAGAGAAGTTGAGAGCAGCATTTGCATTCAAGCCAAAATAACACAAGTGTATATTAACATTTATGCTTAAAATGATTTTTAATTGAGAAGTCAGTAAATTGGGTAAATTTGTAAGTTTTTACAATTTAAAAGGGGGGTTATGTAATTTCGAAGTTTTTGAGGGGTTTTCCCCCCAAATAAGGGGATATGGTGCATATTATTTATTAACATTTATGCTCGAAAGAAGAAATACATACCTCATTAATTACTATTTGATGTTTGGTTTTCATAGATGTTATCTCTGCCATTGCAATATGCAAAATGCATAGTTCTATTATCCTTGATGCCGCCTCATTCTGTAGAGAGAGAGAGAGAGAGTGAGCTGCATATGCCCCATAATTTATCAGCAAATAAATATACAGGTGCATTTCATATATGCCCAAAAGGACAAAAACATTATCAAAATGCAAAATTGCCCCTCTTCTTCCTCATTTTATAATTGGTGTGCTGTCAAGTGTGAAAGAGAGGTTACTTTGGGGGTACCTTTATAAGCAAACAGATTATCAACTCTTTATATGTTGCAGGGGTATACAAGATAATACACCAAGAGTGAGGCTATGGTACTATGCATAGCAGTCCGTACTATGGATCAATATCTCCATTTTCAAAGTCCAAACAATCAATCTGAACAGTTCAACATGATTTCCTTTTAAAAATGTACTTGTAGATCAAATAATTTCCATTTTTTAGAATTTTTTACAAATTTTTTAGATTAGTAAAAAATCACTACTTTTGAATGGTAGTGATTTTCTACTATTCTAAAAAAATAGTAAAAAAATTCTAAAAAATGAAAAATTTAGTGTACAAGTACATTTTCATATGGAAATCACGTTGAACGGTTCAGATTGACTATTTGGAATTTGAAAACAAAACAAAAATATTGATCCATAGTACGGACATAGCCATAGCCTCAATACACCAAATAATAAATTGCCCAAAAAAATAAGAAGTAAAAATGAAAACCTTCCAAGGTTGTGGAATAACTTTGTTTATGACATGAACACGCTGATTCCAGCCGCTAACCACTGCCCTCAATATTTCCCGTGTAAAACTGTAAATAAACGATAAAGTCATCATAAAACCAAACAAATTAAGTGTGCAAAACCCAACCTTCAAATATCACCAATAGCTCTCAAATCAAATGACATTGTTAGCTTTTCCATTTAAAAATGATATATTCTGAATTACTCTTTTGGTCTTTCTCTCAAATTATTCTTTACAATTTGAAAAACAGAATAAATGTACAAAGAATCAATTTATTAGCCAAGGCCAAGTAATACTGGTACGAGTTCAATTAACAGAGCATAAAGGGGCCTGTAAATTATTATTGAAAGCAAATAGCTAATTTATTTACCATATTAAATTAATCTTTTTAATTATACTATATTATACTCTTAACAGATTCTTTTTTATTTAGTATTATTTTAGAAGAGTATAATCAACAGACATGTAAGAATATCTTATCATTTAAAATAGTATATCTGCTAATTTTCTTATTAAACTCGATCCGTTTACCAACTTATCCAGATGATTAATACAATCACAGTTGAATTTAATAGTCATAAATGGATAAAGTATTCCTAAAGGGGCATTACTGGTATTTCTTGCTTCAAAGAGGGTATATAATATTGAGGTCTTTTTACGGTACAAGCCCAGTAAAATTTTGTAAATACATTACTAGATTAAAGAGCAATACCGTAAGACAAAGTTGCTGTAAACCAGCTTTACAGGAGCCGAAAGCACTTCTGCATCTGATAACAATGGAGAAATTAAGAAGAAAATAAATTTTATTTAGATGGTACAGATGAAATTTAAAAAATAATTGGTACCAAAATCAGAATCTCTTTCATCCTGACGCATCAATTGTTGAGCTTCTTCCTCTGTTTCAACCTCAATCGGTGCTTCTCCAAATATCATGTGGTTATATTTCAATAGCAATTTCTTGTCAAATTGAAATCCTGGCACTAAGATATCAAATTCAGTCAATTTATTGATATTATCATATTTGCCAACGCATTATGAACGGAATAAAAAAAATGCTAGGTGAATTTTAAAATCACAATGCAATTCCAGTTGGAAAGACAGGATACTGGTACTGACACCTCAGATAAAAGGTAGTAAATAACGGTTCTAAAATAACAACTGGTACCAAACAGCTGGTACCACCAATTTCTATTATTGAAATCAAAGCATGTGTAGAACATGAATTGAACTCTCAATAACAACAGTTAAGCAAATATGTCAGAATTAGAATCAACCAGTAAAACCAAAAATTCAACTAGTACTAAAATTGCTGTTCTTGGTTACTATAAAATGGGTTTCTTTGAGATTTGTGCTGAACGGTTCAGATTTGTTACGGATCAACTCAAATTTTGAGACATCTAATTAGGAGATGCCAATTCCAGAACTTTACTATCTTTTGCAAAACAAAACCATTTTTTTTTACTGTATATAACCCATATTTTTTTTTTTTTTTCAATTTTTGTACATTTCAAACCAGAAAAAATACTAGTAAATTAAACCTGGGGTATTTGAATTTACATTTAGCTAACCTCTCTTGGCATTTACTCTCATGTCAAAAAGCTGGATAGGATCAGTTCCTTCTAAGCACGCAGCATAAGATATCATCCTGGAAATTTCCAAATTTACCCAGAAAAAATATCAAATTACCCAAATACCACAGTTGAATTGCCTCAAGGTATCAACCCTCTTGATAAAAGTTAACCAAAAATCAAACAAATAACTCACAAAGCAAGCTCTCGCGCAGCTCTCGGGCTACAAAACCTCCCGCTTTTGTCGATGTTACTATGTGGGCCCACACGAGAAGCAGCGACATGAGTGTGACACGTGGCAGTTGCTTGCTCGAGTACCTCCGCAACTGCCCGGAGAGGAGAGGTGATGAGAGAGGGAGAAGGAGAAGAGAGAAAAGGGGCATTCTTTAAAGGTGTCTTTCTCCGGACATTTGCATAAATTGTAAAATGGCGAGGGGTTAGAGGAGAAAAATGGGTTTTAGGTGAGCATAAGAAGCTTGCTGCTTCCATTTCTGGGTTTTAGGAGGAGAGAGGATAAGATGAGGTTTTGGAGAAGACGGAGATTTTACAGAGGGAAAAATTGGGTCAAGATTGAACAGAGTTGTTTTAGCTTCATACAGCGTACTGACTATAAGTTTAAATAGCGTAATACATGGTTTGTGCGCTGTTAATATTTACCCGAAATTTTACATCATGACCCCTTCCTTTTCCAATATTGTAGATATCAATTTTTTTTTCATTTTAAGGGGAGTCACCGTTTTTTGTTTTTTGTTTTATTTTTTTGTTGTCTAAAGTCTAAACCATTGTTCTTTGCATTTTTTTTTTTTAAATGCTAATTCAGTTGTGGATATTACGTACTGTGCGGGCCAAAAGAGAAGTGACATGAGTGTGGCCTGTGGCAGTTGTATAAATTAGAAATTGGCGAGGGGTTAGAGGATAAAATGGGTATTAGGATTTAGGAGAGGAGAAAAAGGTTGCAGCAGAGGCGAAAACGGAGCGAATACGGAGCGGACAGCGGTAAAACCATATATCTATATTTTTCTTCGATACGGATAGGATATCCGTTATCAGTCGGATACATGTACAAATACGAATTGAATCAGATACTTATTAAAATAATATTAAAAAATATTAAAGTTCATAATATTTATCTAATTTTAATAGTGAATAATAATATTTTTTCATAATATATATTAAAATATATGATATATAATTACTATTTGGATACGAATAATTGAAACGTAAATCCATATCAATATCCATATCCACACGGATATTCGGATATCCACATCTAATTTTTCGAATACGATCGAATACGAATCAAATACGAATCGGACATATCCACATCTAATTTTTCGAATACAGATCTAATATGGATTCAATACGAATCAAATACAAATCGGATATTATCCATACCGTTTTCATCCCTATTGCTGCTTCATAATTTTACCTTTCTTGAAAAATTAATTCATATTTGATCACCTAGTATTTTTCAAGATTAATTACTCTATTTTGATGTGAGAACTAATTAAGAAGTTGATTCAAAATGAACCGTCTACATGTCAAAATGCAATCAAGAATACTCATTTAGGACTCTCCAATAATATAAATTGCTTGATCACATGGCTTAACAAATGTCATTCTTAAATTATAGTATCACTACTAAAAAAACACATTTACTATCACTTCTTTACCGTCGGGTGCATGTTCTTTGGCACGGATGGTGTTTGCAGAGCAGCGCTATAATTATTTGAAACTTTTTACCGACCATTTGGGTTTAACCAACCAATAGCGTAGAAAGACCCCCTTTTGCCATCGGTTAAATTTACCTTACAATTGGTATTGAGTGACTCTTCGATATCGGTTGGGTTACATGACTAATGGTGTTGAGGGGGTAACCTTTACCATCCATTGACAAATACCAGCCGTTGGTGTTGGATTGATCAACACTATCTGCTATCTTTACTGAACCGATGGCGATTTTTTGAGTGGCAACACTAGTAAATAATTGAAACCTACGCCAACAGCTACAATTCAACCGATGGTGTTCTCAAGATATAAAATGACGAGTCCTTGGTAATTATCGCCCAGCCGTCTCTCTGTGAGTCAATTTAAAGCTAGCAGCTGCTTGTTCTCTGTTCTCTGTTCTATGTGCGCGAATTTAAGGCGCTATACTATCAACATACCACTTTAATTTCTCAATCATTTGGATTTAAGATGCCACCCCTTTCACATTAATCTTTCCAGGTTAATTTTTATTTTGTGATCTATTTATTATTTATTTTTCTGTTATTTTATTAATTTTGTGTCATTTAAGTAGGGGATTTAATTAATATATATAAGTTTGACCGAATTATTGTATTGTATTGTATTGTGATACATATTGTCTCCAACATCATGAATTAGGCTACCTTTTAGGTCGATGCCCGTTTAAAACATGAATTTTATGAACTTTTTTTTGAATTTTCTGAATTATTCTCGAAATTTTATTGTTTTATTTTTTGCTCTCTTGTGGGACTGAGATCTCCGGTTTGAACTCAATGTATAATTTCAAATCATTCCTGAATCACAAATTTTTTATCCGCCGAATCGAAATCGAATAATTCATTTGTCACTGTGGCAATGGCAAGGAGTGAAAGATTTGGAACTCAGAACAGTGCAAGACGCGTCTCTTATAATTAGAATTCGCATCTCAGAGATATCTCAAAGCACAAATAATTATAAGATATCTCTGACATATCTTATAATTAGAACAGTGCAAGGCGCGTCTCTGAGATATCTCAAACTTTGAGTGTTTTTTTTAAAACCTCAAACCGTTCAAACTTCAAATACATTATGCACGAATCTCAAAGCACAAATAATAATGCCCTTGCACTATCCCCGAATAGGCACCATACACGTTAGTCACGCAAAAGTTGAGATATCTCAAAGAATACACACTCCATATCTTACGAACTTGATAGGGTCATGTTCCCAAAGCCCTCAAGAACCTCTCACAGGTCATGAAAGAACTAGAATTCAGACATTCTGGTGAGGATAGGCTAGGGGTGCAAACGGATCGGATACGGATCGGATAGTGGTAAAACCATATCCGTATCCGTTTTTATTTTTCGGATACGGATACGGATCGGATATTAGACGGATACATACGGATACGGATCAGATATCGGATATCCGGAGATATATACATAAATATTTTCATAATATATATTAAATTATATGGTATATATCTACTATTTGGATACGGATAATTAATATTCAAAACCATATCCGTATCCGTACGGATATTCGGATATCGGATATCCGTATCTAATTTTCGGATACGGATCCGGATACAGTCGGATTTTATCCGATCCGTTTGCACCCCTAGGATAGGCCCTCAACGAACCGGTCTTGGACCAAGAACAGATCGGGATTCGGACCCCCTTTTGGAGCCAGCCTGAGATAAAAAGAAACGGCCCAGGACTAGGCAATAAAGTTGTCCGATAAAACCCAAGTGGGCCACGCCCGACAAGCCCAGAAACTGTCCGGGATTTGGACCCCCTTTCGGCCTGGCCCGAGACCAAAGAAGATACGGCCCGGGGCCCGACAACATGGGCGCCTGATAATGTTTAATTGGGCCACGCGCGATCGGCCCCAGAAAGTCTCACCTAAACTCGGCTCTTGACCAACAGAGTCGTAACCGATAGGATCCAACCCGAGCTCGACTTGCACCGCCTTATGTGCGGGATAACCACCACTACGGTTAACATACCGTTCCATCTCCCCTAACTGTCGTAATCGCAAAAGATGGCGGTTAGGGGACAACCTATATAAAGTAGAACGACTCATTGAACAAGGGTCGCAAATTTTGCTAACAAAGATATCATACATGTTAGAGTTAGAATATCTCCAAACCATCTCCAGTTCTAAACTCATATTCATCTTGACCTGCCTCTCCGAGATAGGACGAGCCGTTAGACTTTGTAATATAAATAACACTTAAAGCTTGTGAAAAGATATACATCATACATCAATATAGAAATGAATTTTTACCATAAACCATTCTCTTTGTCTCTTCTCTACTTTTTCTCTAAAAATTAACAAGGTTTAAACAATGAAAATGCATGTTGGCATGTTGCACGATTAGTTGTATAAGAAGAGCACAGAAGCTAGCGTTTCTCCTTTTTGAACTCTTTATCTTTACTTCTTATAAAATCACATTCAATTTTAGAGAAGTGAGGAGTTATTTCTCCAGAGAAAATCTCAGTCTCACATTCATTCAACTAATATCAACCATTAATCACAATTTGATTTTATACTTATATTTTCATGTAGGATTACGTATAGAAGTATAAAATCAATTAGAAATTTATCCAGTTCAATTAAAACTTTAAAAGTAATCTCTCAGCTATTTGGTGCAGACCACAACATTTTCCATCTTTTTCTCTCTGTTACTGCTCACGCGCGTGCTCCTTTCACCTTTCTCCTTCCCAACGCAGAATGCACGTCTTAATTTTTCTCCTTTTTTCCTTCCCCGCAGAACCGACATTGCACAACCCCTCTCTTTTTCTTTACTTCTTCCCCACGCAGAACCGACATTGCACAACCCCTTTCTTCTCTCCACTTTCTTCTTCCCTCTAATCTCTTTTCCCCCCTCTCCCCGCCCCCATCGGGGCCTCCACTATCGGATCCATGTCGGATCCTTTTCCTCCACCCAGTACAAAGCCTTTCCCCAGAGTTAAATGGGTTGTTCAAACAACACTCCTGGTCGCCGGAGGTCCAGCAAGATGAGGCGTGGCACCGGCGAGAGGAGATCCATCGCGGACGGAGACTCTTGAGGAGTAAGAGCGTGACAGGTGAAGACTTGGATGAGATCCAGGGTTGCGGTTGTATCGATCTTGGATTGGTTGACGCTGATGGGTTTGCGGTTGGTGAGGCTGAGGCGAAGAAGCTCGCTGAGACTTTCCCAGCGCTGGATATGTACTATGCTGTGAAGAAAGGGTTGAAAGGTTTCGTTGCCGCGTCAGCATCCGGTGGTGGATCCTCTCCATCAGGGTCAATGGCGTCGGCAGGGTCCAGCTTGTCGGATCTGTCGCCCATGGGTAGCCCTGTTTCTCTCTTCTCTCCTGGTATGAATTTTCTCTTTACCTTTTCATATGTGATATATATATAATTCTTTAGGTAAATCAAGTTTTGTTAGGTGTTCTGAGTTTCGGGGCAATAGATAGCACAAAGCGCTTGAATTTAACTAATTATTAAGGCACCAACCGAATAGGGAGCAGTATCTATTTTGAGTAACGTTTTAGAAATAATTTTGGTGTGAAGAATAATTTGTTTTTATCCTCTTTAGGTAAATGATCTGGATTGTTAGGTTAAACATCAGTAGTTGATTTTTTTTTTTGGCAGTCCGACTAATTCCCATTCACGTAAAATTTTGAAACTTGAATCAATATTCTATTTTTGTTGAAAATTTTCTAACTTTCTAAATAGCTTGTGATGTGCATAAATTTTATCTTGTGAAATTGGATCAAAATTGTTTATTTTAAGAACAAACTGATCAATGCCCAAGGCAACAACGGTTCTTGAGCTATCTTTTTAGGTGAACTTATGCCTCTAAAAAATGCTACTGTTTTAAACAATGACCACAATAAGTCATGGGCATTGCTGTATATGAAATATATTAGATTTGACACCTGCATTGCAAGGTATGAGTACTGATCGGGATTCTTTCTGTCTAAAATCTTGAAGGCATTGGACAAAATAAGGTATGAGAGTGTGACTGACAAGAGCAAGCTAGATGCACAACCAGAGCTGTTTATTCGCTTGGTGCCTGACAAGGAGAACAAGACTTTATCCATTATTGACAGCGGCATTGGTATGACCAAAGCTGGTAAGTATTTTTTTTTAAACTCAGAATTAGTAATTTTTATCTTACAATTGGAACAACTTAACTTTGTACAAGCTTATGCTAGTACCATAATAGGATGAACCGATGAATATATCCATTATCCCAATAAAAGCAGGATATGCTATGATGCAAAGTACAATGCCAAAAGACTAATGAAATATTTGAGCCTAAACCCATGTCAAATAACGTATTCAAAAAGCTCAGAGCCATGAGACAAACCCTAAAGCTTAAGCCCTGGTGCTCTAACCCCTTCCAAAACTTCAGTAACGGGACCCAAACCATGACCGGTACAGAACCAAACTGTTCTGATGCTCGGTAAATCGGTGTTTTGTTACGTGCACAGTCAAAGTTATGTTCAATTCATGCCTTAAACAAAATTCTTGGTCCTCAAATGAGCTTCCTGACATTTTTGAACTTATGCGACAGATTTGGTAAACAACCTGGGTACAATTGCGAGGTCCGGCACGAAGGAGTTCATGGAGGCACTTCAAGCTGGTGCAGATGTCAGCATGATTGGTCAATTTGGTGTTGTTACCGAGGTCAGCACTTGCTATTGTTTCGGCACCTTGGGAGTTATTACTGAGGTCACTCCACGTCTTCAGAAGCTTCCCTCGCATTCGGTGGTATATTTTTTCTTTCCTTTTTACATCTTTTATTTTGTGCATGGTTGATTACTTTGTTTGGGAATGATAACCAAACTACCAACAACTGGTTGCTAATACATTTCTCAAGAATTACATAAAAGAGAGATTGCTCGTTCAAATTCGAAAGAAGACATGGTAAACCGAGCTAATTGAAAAGGCGTATATCAAACTTGAACTCTCACGAACCAATAGTTGATATATCAATCTTTTTGAATAATTAAGGTTAAGTTCAGTTAAAGTCTTATCTTGTGTTAATCCATTAAATGAGTTTTTTTTTTAATTAGTTCTCAATACCCTATACAAACCTTTAGTATTTCTGTACCAGCACTATACTAGTACCAATCAGTAGGAAATAAAGTCAAGTTATACTGGTATTAGAGGCAAACCAGTCCATTTTGATAAAAGCTTATAAATTCTCAAATGTCTTTACATACCCTTCTAGAATTGTTATGACACGCAGGCCATCATTAAACATTTGCATTGAAAATTGATCTAAGGTTTCTTTTCTTGCATTAACAGGTTAGTTAGCATAAGCTGGTCAAATCTCAATTCATGAAAATAATCAAAATTCAACTAGACGTGACAGAAATTGCAAATAGAAGTTCAAATATGGGTGATCTTTATTCGCTTTAGAACATTGAAGTTATACTATTCAAATGAAAATTGCAACCAAATAACAAAAAATCGAAAAGAAACTGGAAGCTCAATTTGTGGTTGCCAGATTATACCAAAATTTGAAAACTTAATTGGTTTAATCCGAAACAGATGCAGGTTGAAAAGCGCCTAATTTTGACGATGACCTCTGAAGGACAACAAAGAGAAAGGACTGGTACCAGTACCAGCGCCAATACCAAACATTGGAGGAACCGGTTTCAATTAATTAAAGGAATGAGAAACCACTGTTACAAGCATAATATGAGTATAACAACGGTAAAATTGATCAACAAACACAAGGTAGAAATCCTTCCTTAATTCACCCCTCTAGCTAGCTGTTACTTAATTTAATTTCTTTTAGTTCTTATTTCTGGCGTTTTTGAAAAAGTGGTAGTGATTTGAACTTGTTATATTTGACCCAAATTGCTATTCGGGGCCATTGGGTTATGTATATTTATTTTCTTGGATATGTCAAGACTCTTTGTATGATAGAGGATATCATTCTAGGGAAATTAATTTTACTTGTCTCTTGTGTCTCTCTTCCCTTAAAACCCTAATAGAACTTTTGGAAAAATGGCCACAGTGCTTCTTAGGACTTTTCATTTTGGCAAGATGGATTAAGCCAGAATTAATTATTATAAAAAATCATGATATTCTTATTAACAGCTAAAATTCTCTTTGGTGAATTTAATTTGCTTCATCCAATAGTTATAGTCTTATACAATATCTTGAAACTTCTTACAGTTTTCGTAGCAAATGTAAATATATGTTCATAATGCATGCGGTATATATTTGGTGTGAAATATTTATGCTGATTTAATTGATTACATGCATGATGTACTTAGATTGATGTATATGTATATGGTTCGGATTTAGCGAGGACATAGTGCCTATGGACCAACTGCCAACATATATGAAACAGCCTTTTGAAAACTAGCAACAAGAACTATTGTTTCAATGTTAAATTTATATGGCTTGAGCATGACATGTACGTAGCGGATTGCAATGCACTTATTGATTTCCTCACAAGCAAAACCTTGGCACAGATTTTTCTAGAATAATATGTTCTGGTTGGTGTCTTTTATAGCATGAAAGCAATAATTGATCGCTATGTGAAGTCAAAAGGAAGAACACCATCCGTTGCAGAACCCGAATTCACAACTAAAGGTACATATATCTTCAATAATTTTATCAGAATGCATTAGCTTAACATAGTTGTTAATATTCTCAATATATTAGCTAAGATATTAATTTTGAGATTATTCATAATTTCTGTTTTCTTTTTTTAGTTCTGGCGAAGGGAGGCAGAAACCTTGAGACAGCAACTGCACAGTTTACAGAAAGCTCAAAGGTACATGCATATATTTGCAATCTTTCTTTCTAAACAATTTATTTGCCTCAGTTGATCCTTTTGGTAGTGTTGCAATTACCAATCTCACCTCTGGAAAAATTGTTTGCTGGTAACATTAAACATATGCTAAATGAATTTTTCCTGTTTTCGACGACCTTCTCCAGTCGGCACCTTACTATTACTCTGGAAAATTACCGAGGTAATTCAAAATGACATTCTTACTTCCCTCTCTGCTCTTACTTCTCTCTAGCAGAAATATCTTGCTTACCCTTTAATTCATATGTGATTAGTTGATTTCTGTCAACCTTTCTATTGCTATATCAATTGTAATTGTCCGATACAATTATGATTTTGTAATGAAAATGGCCCAAGGTGGAATGCACTGGGCCTCTTTACTTTGGTCAACATACTAAACAAAAGATTCTTCCTTAAGCACAAATATTATTTAAATTGGCAACCAAACGAGTAATTAATGATTCTGCTTAAACTTCATTCTTCTGTTAATATCTTTTTTTTCCAAACTTGACCTTAAATAATCTGACAGCTTGGTCATGTACTCAGAGGAGGTTCCTAATGACTCACATGAGATTACTAAAATTTTCAAAAGGTTTTATGCATTTAGTGCTGTTTTTCATGATCCAAAGGTTATTACTTTCATTGTCATTTCTTTTGTATTTAATTACTACTGGTACTGGATGTAAATAGTTTCTAATCAAGAGCTTGTGCAGGTTGAACTTGATGGAGAGAGAGTAAATTTTGGAATGTGGATGGCATGTGTCAAGTATAATTTGACTAATAACCTCTCTTGCGATATAGCATTAGAAGTGCTTTTATGTTTCTTTTGTAATATAATAAGCTCCTGCTCACATGAAATTGCTTTCCTAAAAAGTTGGTTTTAATTCTCTGTCAGATGACAAATGAGCAGCCTACACGTACATCGTTTTGGTGTGGTTACAAGGCAAGTCTGTTTAAATGTGTACTTTTAGAATCACATATGCTATGCACGTTTACTTTTTGATGCTTAATTGTTTCAATCGTCGTACAGGGTAAAGATTACCAGTCTCTGTTCCACTATAATAACAGTGGCTTATACTGTGGTAATTACATACAGGTAGGTATATACTTGCACAAGTAATTTCAAATAACAGTGTGCTGTAGAGAAAAATCCTAATTTTTAATGCACTTCTAAATTGCAGAGTGTAACCCCCAAATCATTGGGCACTGAAGTAGTTTGGCAGCCAGAGCACAACATGTCTCGAATTAATTTTGCTGCTCGATATAACACTAACAAAATGGTTGGTTTATTTTACTTGGTATATATTCATTTATATATTTTCTCCTGAAAATAATAATGAATTAGTTTTTGTCTCTTGTAATACTTTCTGAGTGTTCCACTAAATTTGTCATGCCTGATGCCTATCTGTTTTAATTTAGATCGCAAGTGGACGAGTTTGGAATGAGGGAGCAATTTCATTGTCTTTCGTCCAGATTTTATCTGAGAAGGTCAGATACCCATGCAATTGGATCAGTTCTGCTTTTATTAAGATTTTGAAAATTAACCTCATTCCTTTTTTGTCAGGTCTCACTTGCTTCTGAATTCAAATATAATCCTATCAAAAGATATGCTACGTTGAGGGTTGGTTACGACTACAAATTTAGAGAAGTTGGTTTCAGTTCTCTTCCTTTTTTAATGCCAAAACTTGTAATAATATTTATCATATAGTAATTAAATAAAATATTTATCATAGGGTCAGGCGGGTTCGGACCTGTCTACAAAGGGTGCATACCTGATAAGCTCAGACCTGGTTTAGAGGCGCAACACGTGGCGGTTAAGTACCTTGATCAAGAAGGATTAGGATTATGAGGGGTTTACATACCCACTGTTTAAGGATTAGGATAACTTTCAAATGAATTTTAGGGGATCTTTTATATTTACAATCAAACATGTGTATCCAAAATGGATGTAAGCCTACAGTCATTTACAATCAAACATGTGTATTCTTCTCTGGAAAGATAGCCTCCTCATTCCTCTAAAATTTAAAGTGGTTTATCATAATCATGATTTTTGTACAATTGTGATAAATAATTGGATAAAAAAAATCCCGTTGCAGTGCACGGGCACTTGACTAGTACTTAATTATTCTTAATCCAAATTCACAAGTACAATATCACTTTTTCGGATGGTCCAAAACCTCCTAAATCTCCAACATCAATACAGTACAAAGTAAAGTAAAGGTTACATATATATGCGGAAACAAACTAATTAAGAAAAAAAATACATTAGCGACATATGAGCTAAGTAAAACATCCTACAGTACTGCACTGGTAAATTGCAACAATTAATTAATGAACTAGATGTATTTTTGTAGTGTGAGAAACAAGAGCTCATTCCACATGTCAATAGCTCCGGGCATGCACCAATGTGTGCAGTCGCTCAACCCAGGGTTCCACCGGTTGTCCCAGTGCAGCCCGGGATGCCCATCCGGCCTCATATCCATCATCCCTGTCACATCCATCGCTGCAAACCTGACACTGACAGTACCTTCACCTCCACCTCCACCTCCACCTTCGTTTCTCACCCTCTCCATTTCCTCCAGCAGCATATTCCTCATTTCCAAGTGGTTACCGCTTAACACACCTAAATCCAAATTGGGTCTTGTTCTATTGCAAACTCCACCTGAGTTCCAGGGCCCAACCTCATAATGTCTTGGAGCGAAGGTCCTCACCACTACTAATCGCACATTATTACTGGTATTACTGGTATTACTGTTACTTCTACTACTACTACTTGCTGTTGTATAATTATTTTTATAATTCAAATAGTTCAGTGCAGTTCTAAATGCGTTTTGCATTGGAAATATCCAACCCAGTGCAGGGGTGTTTTTTTTTTGTGATTGTGCAAAGACAGTACCGATCAGCTTGTTTTGCTGGTACAGGTTGAGTTGTCTGAAAAACCAGTGTCCTCCTGACACAACCACATAGTTGGCTTCATGCACATGGTTCACCCAATTCGGGTCCATCTCGTCTAGGTACACGTCGGTTTCCGTGACCGACCCATTAACCTTCCTGTCCTCATACCGGACAAAAAATCTCGTCCATAGATGCATCAGGGTGAAATTGTAAGTTTCAAAGTACCATTTTGTGATTTGGTTCTCTATGTCGTTGTATGTGTTCTGAGGAGACTCAACCTGACAAAATAAAATATAGTGTATATATATTTTAGAAATTATTTTGAAAGCATGAATTATTATACAAGTAGAAAATTATTAAGTAATAGCTAGGTTACCTGAGAAAGCATGCAAAGAAGTGAGTCCTTGTGATTCCGGGAAACTGAGTCTCCGACAAATGCCAAATTCATCCCTCTGACAGCATTTAGAAACTCTTCCGGATCGAAACGAGGGAGATGGCATTCGTGCGGTTTCCACTTCCATTTGACAAAGTCGTGATCCTTGCCATATTTTTCACAGTTACGTGCATCCGGCATGGTCTTGCATGTCATGTTCGTGTAAATAGTGCCTCCATAATCACGAACCCAGGTGCCGTTGTACAGATCACAGGTCATTATGTCACCATTACTGCCTGCTTTAATTTTAAATGTTATCGATCCTTATAAACTAATAAATCATTTAATTTTTCTTTTAACCTTTTCTGAAAGCAATTTAACCTTTGAAGATCAGCTTGGTTTTACCCTCTTAATGAGTTAATTAGTTCTATGATGTAAATTTAATTAAGATTCCAAATCACTACTGTTTATTAATGGAAAAACAATTATAGTTTCCTACAGAAAAAATAATACATCATATATATAAGCTAGAACTACAAAAGGTTTAACACAATAATGTCATAACAATTAAGAAACTAGCTAGTGTATATATATATATATATCCATACCTGTTGCAAGGGCATGACCGGAAGTAGTACTCCGTTGTGTGGTTGGAAAACTAAAAAAGCTTGTAATGTTTGAAAAATATACGAAATAACCAAGCAATAACAAGAAGACCAATAGAAGACATATGAGCAAGTTATTAATATTAGGTTTTGGATGTAATTTCAGAGTTCGTAGAGAGGATCGATACTGCTCATTTGCCATGCATGCAACAATAAGGCGCGCGCGCGTGAGAGGAGAAATTAAACAAATGGTACTGGTGCTTAATTGTATCCGCCAGAGCAAATTAACGAGCATGGTTAATGGTTTGGAAAAAGTAAAATGAACTTTAACTTGCACATATACATACGATACGAGCAAGGTTTAATTGGTAATTAATTAATTTTGAGATTTTCAAGTACGTCCAGATAACTACCTCCAAAGTCTCATCTCTTGAATATCTCCTAATTAAGCAACATTCACAAGTTCAAGCCAGAATTAATGATATTAATTAAAACTATTAATTCACATGCAAGCTAGTCTCATCTCTTAAACACACACACACACACACACACAAACTATTATGAATTCACAAATTCATTATAATTAATTTAAATATTTCCAAAATATCACCTTGTTTTAATTCGATTGAACATTTGTATCAACTTAAAATATGAAGAAATTGAATTTTGTACAGTACAAACAAGATATATAGAAGCGAATTGAATTTGTGGGCGACAGTTAGCATTAATTGCCTTAATTAACTTTAATTATGGGGAGGTGTGTCCTGCTCCTGCATGTGCATGGTGAGTAGTAAACAAAATTGTAAATATAAATTTACGTCAATACCAACTTCAAATTCACGTACTACTTCCTATGCATTGACCAAATTTGAAGGGAAGGGGGGGGGGGGGGGGGGGGGGGGCTTCGTCCAGAAACCAAGGTCAAATTTTGCCTCATGGATTTCTTTTCTTCACATTGTTATTGGACTATAATTTGCCTCGTTGATTTCTTTTAGAGATACTATGAAGGACAAGATAATAAAATCTAACACTGAAATTCAAATTTTTTATTTAAATTATTTGTTAGAATACTTTTTTGATTTTATAATTATCATATTTATACTAAAATACACTATATTACTTGAAATTATGTTGAGTTACATTATATTACATTATGTTAAATTATGTTGAATTACGCTAAATTACACTAATTTCGCTAATTATAATGAAATACGGTAAATTACGCTAACTACGCAAAATTACGTAAAATTATGCCGATTTTGTGCCATCTTTCATGAATCATAAAAAATAGTAAAAAACTTCCAAAAATAGTAAAAATTAGTATTCTACAAGTTCATTATATAACTAATTTATTGAGCTACTTAGATTGAATATAATAGAAATGAAAATCTTAATCGGAAACTTCAACTCAAGTTTTGAGGCTCTTCCCTTTGTATTTTAGCAATTATAAATTTTGAAATCCGACATCGCAGGCACTGATGCATGCGTATTTTCGCAAGCTTTCCGAAAAATGGTCATTTGCTAAAATCGGACACTCGAGCGCCGTTTTATGGTCATTTGAAGTTTCGTCGTCATTTCGCCTTCTCAGTAAAGATATCATCCATATTCATATGTAATTTTTACCGGAGTTTACCGTATTTTAGCGTAATTTAACATAATTTAGCGTAATTTAATATAATATAGTGTAATTCAACATAATTTCAAGTAATTTAGTGTATTTTAGTATAAATATGATAATTATACATCAAAAGAAGTAATCTAACAAATAACTTAAACAAAAAATTCGAATTTTCAGTGTTAGATTTCATCATCTTGCTCTTCATAGTGTCTCTTAAAAAAAAAAAAAAACCAGGTCAGATTCTGGCCGATGTGAGCATTTTTCAAAAAACCTAGAGTTTCTAAGTATATTTATTAATTTGTTAGTGTAGTTTGGACTATATATAATTTGCCTCATGGATTTCTTTTCTTCACATTGTTATATGTTTCTCTTTGTATTTGTTATATATCTGTTTCTCGTTTTTCTTTGTTGGACTTGTGACACAATTGTAATTGCGGATCTAGTGATGCTCACACAATTAGGCAACTGCTCACAAGCTAGGGGTGCAAACGGATCGGATACGGATCGGATAGTGGTAAAACCATATCCGTATCCGTTTTTATTTTTCCGGATACGAATACGGATCGGATATTAAACGGATACGGATACGGTTCGGATATTAAACGGATACGGATACGAATCGGATATTAAACGGATGCGGATACGAATACGAATATCATTCGGATACATAATACGGATATTGTATTAAAATTAACTTATTATTCAACAAATTAATTTTTCAAATAAAAGTTATTTAATAAACATAATTATTGTCAGTCTCTCAAATAATAATCACACTATCATCTCCGCATGTTATTGTTTAATTTTTGTTACTAGAATCATGTTTATATATTCATGTACATAATTATAATAATCAACGTAAGAAACAAAAATTTTTTACGGTGCTAAAATCTTCTACAGTTGAAGGCTTAAAGCACCGTTATTTTATATTTACTTTTTGAAATTTTAGGTTCAAGTGTCAGCCTTTAGTATATTTGGAATTTCAATGTAATTGGTATGAGAATAAAATGAATCCAAGTTGACAACAGCTGTTTACATGTAATACTGTGGTGAGATAATGTAACAAAAGGAATAAAGTAAAGAAATTAGTAGTGAGTTTTGCGGAGCATAGGGCTTAATGGATATCCGAAATTTAA
Organism: Carex parvula; assembly: GCA_025461045.1. NCBI lineage: Eukaryota > Viridiplantae > Streptophyta > Magnoliopsida > Poales > Cyperaceae > Carex > Carex parvula. The sequence continues at coordinate 72,441 of JAJGRW010000483.1, forward strand.
AAATTTACGGATCCGTATCTATATTTGCTTCTAAAATCAAAACCGTATCTGTATCCGTATCCGATAATTTATATCCGTATCCGCATCCGTATCCGCAAATTATCCGTATCTGAATATATGTATCTGCAAATTATCCGTATCCGAATATCCGTATCCGAATATCCGTATCCGCAAATTATCCGCATCCGAATATCCGTATCCGTAAAAAGTTACGGATACGGATATTATCCGTATCCGTATCCGTAAAAAGTTACGGATACGGATAATATCCGTATCCGTAACCGTATCCGCTTTCAAAAATTGAAACCATATCCGTATCTGTATCCGCATAAGTAATATCCGTATCCGCATCCGTATCCGCAAATTATCCGTATTCGAATATCCGTATCCGTAAAAAATCAGATACGGATCCAGATCCGCACGGATAATATCCGATCCGTTTGCACCCCTATCACAAGCAAAAATACAAAGTAAAAAATGAGATAGTCAGAACGTAAGATTACTTTCAACTTTCTTTCAAATTTCTGGAGGAAATCGATCTTTTCGATATGACAAATGTAATTAATGCTCTTAAAATTTACAGGAAATGACATGCATGTGTTGGCCATTCAAATTCAAAATAATATTAATTTTGGTCGAAAAGTCCGTACGTAGGCATTCATTCAATTAATACAAAAGTACACGTACACTTGATATTTGAGTACTGACCAAGCAATGCCACAAGTTGTCTATATTCTAAGGAAAACTTAATTGTATACATAGTACTAGCTACCTAGGAGTGGAGACTGGGTTTTGAAAACGGGCTGGTCCTAATCCGCCTGGCCTACGGGTTGACCCGGGTACGGGTTGGCACGGGTCGACGGGTTGGCACAGTTCGGGTCCGGCGGGTCCATAGTCCGGTCCGGTCCGAGTCCAGTCTGGTCCTGTCTTTTTTTTTTTTGCTGTTTTTTCACTAGTAGAAAATGTACAAATAGTATCGCCCCATCAAGATCGGACTTTTAAAAAATGTGATACTAATACTTTTAGGATCGGTCAAATAGTATGGGCCGATCTTGAAAGTGAGTATCAGGATCGTTTGTTTCTAAAAAACCGTTCTTAATAGTCCAGAACATATCAGGATCGGTTGTTTACTAAGTCCGATCTTGATTTTGACTTATTAGGATCGGCTGTTAATAATGAACCGATCTTGATAGTGCAGATCTTATCAGGATCAGTGTTGTTGTTTGAGCCGATCTTGATGTTGCTCGATTTTTTTTGAGTCCCGATCTAGAGCTCATTTCACCAAGCCGCCAGAACACCTCATTTCACCACTTTTTTATTCTAAATCCCGCTAGGTTTTTCCTCAAGTTCCCTCTCCCCCGCACAACTGCTCTCACCTCCGCCGATCTCATTTCACCACTGTCGACGTCATCTCTCCCATGCGATTCCTCATGCTCACCTCCGCCGATCTCAGCGCCGACGTTGCTTCCGTGTCGCTGCTCCATCTCAACACCAGCACCAGCATCTCCCCTCGTAAGGCAGTAGTGGCGGAGGAAGACGAGATCTTGGTTCTGGAGTTCGATTTCAAGGTAACGGTGTTGGTGTGATTGGATCCATGGCAAGTACAAAAACTGGGAAATCAGTTTCTGACAAAACTTCGAATTCTGTAGCATTTCCAAAATTAACCAAGCTGGCTTTTCGAATGAGTGTTTCAGAGGTATGGCAACATTTTATTTTTAACCGTTTTACACTTGCATAATGTTTTTGTCAAGCAATTTGTGCTGGATCCCCGTGGATTATTCTGTGTGATGCCATTGAGTAGTATTTAGTCATGATTTTTATCTCGATATATATATAAACTCTTATTTGCTTCATTTGTTATTTGCTTTCCAAGGAATTTCTGGACAACGACGACGACGAGGAATTCAATGATAAGGTTGAGACTACTGTGCCAGTAAAAAATGTTTTCCACAAGGTGGAATCTAGCACATCAAAGCATACAAGGTGTTCTCAGCTCCATTTGCCTTTTCTCCCACAACAACCCCTCCTATCAAATTCGATTTTCCTTCTGTGCCTGTTCCGCCTACAACTTCTTTTGATGTATCAGCCAAAAAGGATGAAAAATCCTCTAGTCCTATCTTCAGTACTGGTTTGAAGTAACAGGAGAAACCAGAGACCCCTGTATTTTCATGGGCAACCGGGAGTACTGGTGCAAAAGCTGATTCCAGGTTAGTTCATAACATTCCATGTTTTTTTTTAATTGCACAGACACTTGCATACAAGACACTTAATAGTCACACATGCTCAGAAACACCATTTTCATTATTATCTGTTGCCCATGTACGGTTGATGTGATATTGTTCCTTCTAGATGCTTCTGATGAGTTTTTTTACTGAAACAATATGGTGTTTGGGGTACCTATAAGAGGCGAGTCCGGAACAAAAACAATGTGCTGCATGGAGGAGCACCTCAAGCAAATACATAAGAAGAAAAGGGAAAACAAGTCCAACATTGTATTGCATGCTGTTGTTTCCAGTTATCTTATATTCCATTGCTTTGTTAATTGACAGACTGGCTACAACAAGCGCTTCTGTTTCAGACAGAAGTGGTCAAAAGAGGAAATCGGAAGATGAATCTGCTGCTTTCTCGGCCTCACCGTCTTTGGGCACACATGTGTCTGCCAAGCCTGTTTTTGCTGTTGCTAGTTTGCCCTTTCAATGTTTTGTACAAGTCAACTCGATATCTCTATTTTTGAATACTAAGGAACATTGTTCTCTCGCCTTCAGTAAGGTACGGAATAGATAGAAAAAAGATAAATAATTTGGTATTCTAATTAGATAAAATGAGATACTTTTCAAACAACAATTTCTCTCAATTATTTTCTTTTAGGTGGTTATGGTGGATTTCTACATGTCATACTAAAATTACTAAATAAGAATAATAATATAAATATACTTAGAAGTTCAAAAATTTAATTGAAACAGGAAAGCATTTCAGGGACTTGGCCTATGCTATGTCTTTTCTACCTTGCTACTGGAGAGCAATGCAGGTTGTTAATTGATCTTTAACTAATTGTCTAATTTCATTTTAAATGTTAATTCACTACATAATTAAAACCTTAACTATGGTACATATACTTTTTGATGAGAAAGATTGTAATTTCCTTTTTATGGTATAGTGTGCAAGGAGATGGTTTGACGAAGGCGACATGGGACACCTTATAAATTTGGGAAAGTATATCAGCCATGATGGCTGCCGGTGCCAAGGTGGCATACGAGAAAGAAAAGAGTCCCGGGTGGCTTGTATTAGTGGTTGCCATGTCAAGTGGTACCACAATGTACCAGTTGTATTGGGACTTTGGGAGTATTGGATAATAATGAGATGAGCAGAACTAGGGTGAGCTGTGCTCACCAACGGGTTTGGTGAGCACACCTCCAAAAAACTGGTTTTCAAAGTTCAAATAGTCGATTCGAACCTTCCAACGTGTTCTTCATATTAATATGTGCTTGGAGACCAAATTTTACATTTTTTGGAAATTTTTTACTATTTTTTCCGAGCCCTTGAAAAATCAGTGTTTTTTGAATTTTTTTTTTTATTTAATTAAAAGCTGTGATTTTCAAGGGCTCGGAAAAAATAGTAAAAAATTTCCAAAAAATGTAAAATTTGGTCTCCAAGCACATATTAATATGAAGAACACGTTGGAAGGTTCGAATCGACTATTTGAACTTTGAAAACCCGTATTTTGGAGGTGTGCTCACCAAACCCGTTGGTGAGCACAGCTCACCCTAGTTCTACTCTAATGAGATACTTTAATTTTGTAAATTTGATACTTTGATTTTGTAAATTTGATACTCTGATTATTGTGTTATTTTGTAAATTGGAATTGTTGAGTGTTGAATATTATTGGCCAGCATGATTAATTGGAATTGTGGTACAAAAATAATTGAAAAAAATGAAATCAGGATCGGTTGTTTAGTGTTAACCGATCTTGATATCTAAGGAACAGTGTCGGTGCTACAGTACATCCGATCCTGAAAGCTACAAATCAAGATCGACTGTTTAGTATAGTCCGATCTTGATTGTCTTTTTAGTATCAGTTGTTTAGTATAGTCCGATCTTGATTGTCTAAATTAGTATTGGTTAATACAAACGACCGATCCTGATTAGGGAATCAGTATTGGTTATTTGACCGATCCTGATTAGTGGTACTATCAGTAACGTCTGGATCAGTATCGCCCGTAGGTCTGTTCCTGATGTGCGTAAATAACCGATCCTGATGTGTGTTTTTCCACTAGTGTTTGCTGTTCTTTTTTCTGCTGTTTTTTTTCTATTTTTTTGTTCTTTTAAAGCAACCTCAAACTATAAATCAAATTTATAATACATACATAATTGTCCTTTATTCGCACTATTTAATACATGGTCACTCTTTTTCACTTGTTTATATATTATTTGAATAAATTAATTAATACAAGATATACACTAATTGATACATGGTAACAATTAATATATTGTTAGAACACATGATTTTTTTTATTCGCATTAATTATCATGGTTTGCAATTTATTCACACTTATTAGTACATTATTCACACTAATTAATGCATGATTATACAAGATCTTTAAATATAAACCTTGTATAATTTTTTTTTCTGACATGTGTCATCCCTATATATTTTATATGTATACCATGAACATAATTCAAAATAAAAAATAATTAAAAAACACGTGTCAACACAAGAATGACAGACGAGAATGGGGTGATAAAATTTTGGACGATGAAATGCATTTCCCATAATTTTGATACAAATTTATACAAAATTCTAGAGAAATCAAAATCAAAGTAAAGAGATCCGAAAATCTTGTTACAATGGAGCCAAATCCAATATTGGAATATTTTACAACCTGCTTAGTCTCCAGAAAAGAAATGATCAAATAAAATATCTCCTTTTGAATTTTTTTGAAAAAATGTCTCAAATTTCTCTCCCTACTCTCTCTCCACAATCCACGTTACTCTCATGTTATTTTAAATTTGAAAAGTACCAAATAAGTAAATGATATTGTTAGCTTTATCATATCACATTAATTTAATTTCCTCCGCATCATTCATTTTTTATAACATCAGATGATTGTCTTAATTTTATTAGGCATATATTAGTATAAAATATTTATAATGTCTCAAACGATTTACAGATCTGAAGTCTTATTAGTATAAAATTTATATAATGTGAACTACTTATACTTCTCAGCAATACTCATATACTGCATATAACATATTAAGTATAAATTTTTTTTAATGAAAAATTTTATTAGATAAACACATACTGATACAGTTATGGTATTAATTTATTTTGTAAATATTTTTAACATCTTATTCCTTATAACAATCACTGTAATGCATGGTATTAATTTATTATGTAAAGTCTTTTGAATTAACATATGAATTTTTTTAATTATGTTAATTCGAAAGTAAAGTAGTTTGCATTAAATATTTTTAAAATCTTTAAATGTTAATTCTGTAAAATATTTTGTAAATGTTTTGAATTAACATATGAATCTTCTTAATTAAAAAGATTTTGTAAAATAGTTTGCATTAAATATTTTTAAAATCTTTAAGATGTTAATTCTGTAAAATATTTTGTAAATTTTTTGAATTAATATATGAATCTTCTTAATTAAAAAGATTTTGTAAAAGATTTTTAATTAAAAGATAACATATGAATCTTCTTAATTAAAAATATTAAAATAGACAACTATTTACCGATCTGTAGTCTTATATATTAAGTATAAAATTTCCTTAATGCAAACTAATAACACTTCTCTCCATTACTCATATATTGCATATAATAGTATAAAATATTTTTAAATATATTGCATATAATAGTATAAAATATTTTTAATTAAGAAGATACATATGTTAATTGATGTCTCGTTATTTGACTTATAATTCCGACCAATTTCTGTACCAAAACATGTGCCTAAAACTGTCAAATCGTGTTTATTTCATTGAATCTCTAGAATGTGGTACTGCTGCGCATTTATTCTTACTTTGCAGAAAATGAGCGAAACCGAGGAAGAATCTAGAATTCAAAGGTTTATACACGGTCTGTGTACCTTCTTATGCGGACCGTACAACCCTCTACCTGACCACGGACACGACCAGGACACCATTCATATGATGCTGAAATTTCAGCACCCGAACTTAAAACAGTCATAACTTTTGACTCGTAACTCCGTTTTGAGTGTATGACTACTTTTCAGAAAGCTTGCGAGAAGATCTATAATTTGAGCCAAGGACACAGGTACACGGGCGGTACAAGATCTGACACGGCCCATGTCAAGCATTTTCAGAAACAGATACAGAAATTTGGAAACAAGGCTAATAAAGGAAGGTCGCGAATTGGCATTAAAGGGGGCCTCTCTGTCCAACAGAGGGCTCATTCTGGATCTGAGAGGGGACACCTAGGGTTGGTGCTTGACGGCTTGGCTTGGAGAAGGAGAAGAGAGGCGAAAATCGAGAGATTTGCAACGGATCTTCTCACTACTTCGAACTTTGCCATGAGCACTATCTTTATCATCTCTTTTATCTGTTTTAGAACTATGTTTGAGTAGACTTCTTAGTTTCTAGGGTTTTGATGTAATCGAATGTTTTGTCTTGCATGCTAGTTATTGAATCTTTGTATTGAAATTTGTGTTTGATTGATTGAGTAGTATTTTAATTGCTTAGATTAAATTGTTTGATTTATATTGGTTTACCACTAGATGAATTGCCACATCTAGAAGGTACTTTAGCCCTTATAATCTCTCAACCAAACTAAGTACATGAGGTAGGATTAGTGATCCGAAAGGTGAAACCAAGTAGTAGCCGACAGGTGAACATTTCCTCTATCGACGGATAGAGGTTACCTTTAGTATACCAATCAACCAACTAGGTACTTCAGACCAACAAACGACAGTTGAGGTCTGGAACCCGACGAGAGCACATATTGCAACTCCAAACCAAGTTAACGAACCAATAAACGACAGTTGAGGTTTATGAACATTAGGTTTGGTCAGTAAAACCCTACACAAAGGAACGATACAAAGAAACAGTGACTGCTGCATTCACTTGAGGTCAACACGGACCGTGTAGGAAATGACACGGCCCGTGTAGGAAATGACACGGCCCGGACAACTTGAGGCAAAACTGAGATGAAGTCATAACCCTGGAAACGCCTTCTTATTATTGATTAAAAACAGTTTTATTTACTTTCTTGTGTTTTATTACTGCTATTGAACTGTTAGGAATTTAAACAAACAAACAACCAACCTTTGCAGAACTTCTAGAGTTTTTATATAATTTAAGCAGAGTCTAGAAACATTCAAACCGTTCTGTGGATCGATACCTGAATATACTGCTCGATAGGGTTGTACACTTGCAACCCGACTCGAAAGGTGTACCAAGGTTAAAAGGTACAGCTTGCTGTACTGAAACTTTGTGCACACGCTTTCCGTGTGAACATTAATTCAAATTAAAGTTTATAGAATTAACATATCAATTAACATATGAATATGTTAATTTTAATTAAGATGTCGAATAATATGTATATATGTTAAATTGTTAATTCATATTTAGTATAAAATCATTCTTTACCTATGTTGCATGGACACAGGTACGGGTATTGTATTGGATACGATACGGATATGGTGATACGTTAATTTTCAAAAATATATATAAATTAAATTAAATATATACAAGTTATATAGTAGCCGTATTGTATCCAAATATTTAAGTTATTAATTTAACACTTGTATTATATAAATTAAATATTAAAAATCAACTCAAGTACAACTTAAATATAAAAGTTAGTAGTTTTAGACAACAAATGTGAGATAGTGTAGTGGTAAGTGATATGTTGCTTATCACATAGGTCCCTGTTCGATTCTTGGTTGCAGCAAAAAATTTTTTGCCATGCGCGGTTCACTGGACCCAGTTCATGCGTGGTGCACGGTTCGGGTTAGCACGGTTCGGTCCGGGTTGGCACGGGTTGGATCCGGGTTGGCACAGTTCGGCACGGTTCGGCACGGTTCGGCACGTTGGACCCGAGTTTGGCACGGGTTCGTCCGGTCTGGTCCGGTCGGATCCGGGGGTTCACACGGGTTGGGTCTGGATGGGTTGGGTCCAAAAATAGTGATCCGCGCCTTGGTTAACCCGGCCCACCTGTTTAGACAGTCCGGTTCGAATTTAGGCATGGGCTCGGACCAGTCCGGGACCGGTCCACGGATTGGTCAGTCCGGTCCTGAACCGGGTGGGTTTTGTCAATCCACTAGTGGAGACACACTTTCAAAATATGAATGGAGATCAATTTTACAAAATGCGCCACTACATAGTAGGATCGATGTCTATCTACTCTCTCTGATTCGTCGGTTTGTCAATCCACTAGTGAAGACACACTTTCAAAATATGAATGGAGATCAATTTTACAAAATGCGCCACTGCATAGTAGGATCGATGTCTATATATCTACTCTCTCTGATTCGTCGGTCAAATTAATTCCAAATCAAAACTCGCCAACGCATGCATGCTCAAACATTAATTATTTTCTACAGAGTACTACAGGACGGTTGTATAAGGTACTGCATGTGCATTTATATATATTGTTCTATAATACCATTGAACACAAATAATTAATTAATTCCTAACGTCGACAGAGCTGCAGCAGCTGCAGAGAAAGAACTATACATGCATTAATTGTGTGGTAATTAATTAAGTTCAATTTAAAGGTCCCACAACCTCCAAATTTGTTATGGTTGTTTATGTAATTATTTCTCTGTGCTGTCCCATTCATTGCTCTATGTGGTCCATTGTTTAGTGGGATATAACATAATATTATTTATACAGCATCAAATTTGAGTATTATAATTTGTTGGATATAAGTGATCAATTCGATGTGCAGCTAATTCTGAAAACTATATATCAACGTTTAAGCATTATATATATATAGAGGTTGGCTAATATCAAAACGTTTGTTCCTACACCGTGGAACAAAAACTTCGGTTTTTACATTTTTAAAATCGAAATGGCCGATTAAACTGTTCAACATTCGATCTATAATAAAATGTGCTTGGAGACCAAATTTTATATTGAGGAGGGATCGGATGACACCTCTTTTTGGTGACATCTCTTTTACAACATTCATTTTTTTCATTTTCAAAGTCCAAATCGTCGATCCAACCGTTCAACATGATCATCTAAATAAAATGTACTTGCAGATCAAATTTTATATTTTTTTGAATTTTTTTACTATTTATTAAGATGGGTACAAAATTCAATGGTCTAAGTATGGCTGTTTTTTTGTAAAGTACTTAATAAATAGTAAAAAAATTCAAAAAAATGTAAAATTTGATCTGCAAGTACATTTTATTGTGGAGATCATGTTGAACGGTTGGATCGACGATTTGGACTTTGAAAATGAAAAAAATGGATGTGGTAACAAGAGATGTCACCAAAAAGAGGTGTCATCCGATCCCTCCTCTTTTATATTTTTTGGAACTTTTTTTTACTATTTATTAAATCAGTTTTAAAATCGTTGTTTTCAATGATCCAATTTTTTTTCACTATTTATTAAAATCAGTGATTTTAAAACTGGCTTAATAAATAGTAAAAAAAATTTCAAAAAATATAAAATTTGGTCTCCAAACACATTTTAATATAGAGATTACATCTAACGCTTTGGATTGACTGTTTGGACTTTGAAAGTCAGAAAATCAATTGGTTACACCACGGCTCCAGAACAAACATTTTTATATATGTGCAGCCCTTTCAGTGCATCTATTTGGACTGCACTTGAGAATTTTTTTTATCAAAACTAATAAATTCGCTGCCATATACTATACTACAGAAACGATATCCTTCTTTCAAAGAGTGAGAGGGAGACTGAGGAATTCACATCCTGTGAGGTATCTCAAACTTTGAGTTTATTTTGGAAAATCCCAATCGTTCAAATATGTTTTGTACGAATCTGAAGGCTCAAATAATACTGCCCCTGCGATATTTCCGAATATACACCGGACACGTCGGCCACGCAAAAGTTGAGATATCTCAGAGGATAAGCATTTGAGACACGGAGGGAGGAGGGAAAGAAAATCAGATCTCATGTGGCAAAGTCCACACAACAACTGTGGTGCAATTGGTATGCTTTGGATATAATTTTTTTTCAGATCCTTCAACCACATAAAAAACGAAAGCACTCATTCTATTTTTCCTTATTATTTAATATTTTTTATATAAAAAAATAGTCCTCTCTAAACAAACAAACCCAATAGCTCCTTAATAATTACCGATCTGATTAAATAGTAATATTGTTGTCATATAGGTAAATATCACATTAATATGCAAATTAATTAGTCTATGTAAAATATTTTCTTTGCATTGTATTGCATTGCCAAACATATTAATAGTATACATAAAAACTTCTTTCTCCTATCATATCATATCATATCCCAGAAAAAGAAATTAACATTAATTCTTCCGATTTTTGATGGTATATAGGTTCTTGACTTATGATCAGTGTTCTAAATAGCGCGCTATAGCGGCGCTATAGCGGCGCTATAGCGGCGCTATAGCGGCGCTATAGCGTTTTTGGACCCTAAACGCTAAGCTATGGCATGAAAATACGCTAATTGCGCTACGGCCGCTATAGCGGTAATAGCGGTCCGCTATAGCGCATAGCGTGTAGCGCGCTATTTGCGCGCTATGCATATTGGGCTTTTTTAGACAATTTATATGGGCTTAAATAAAGATCCATAAAATTTATTTTGTATAGAAAAAAAAAATAGAATGAATCATGATGCTTAAGATATTTTGTATAGAAAAAGATCGATAGTTTATGATATTATTATGGATATTTTGAACTATGGACTTTTGTACTAGTTCAATATGAATATTATAATTTCTTAATTAATTTGGTGTTATTTATTGTTCTATGAAATTTTAGATAATGTTAATATATAGTACAAATATATAATATGATTTTTGTAAAAAAAAAAACGCTATTTGGAATAGCTTCCGCTATAGCTACGCTATTCGCTATAGTTTTTTTTGTAGCCTTCCCGCTATGACGCTATAAACACTATTTAAAACATTGCTTATGATTGAATAGTTAGCAAGAATTACATTACTGGACATTGTAATCTCATTTGTTGAGTCTTATTATATTTTTACTTTTTAGTGACTTCAACAATAATATTGAAAGTACATAAGAAATAAACAGTGTCTCAAATTCAAAAAAGAAATGACTGCTTGAGGGAAAGAAATCTGCTGTTATTCCTTGGGAATAGCAGGACCCTGATATTTCGATCTCAACCGTTCAAACTTTTCTATACGAATCTCAACAAAGTAAGTTTTTCATGCACAAATCTCAACAAAGATCAACTATTGTGATAGGAATAACAGGTTCATGTTATTTCAAAGGAATAACAGCAGATTTATTTCCTGCTTGAGACATGAACTCACATGAAAACAAATGAGAATCAATTTTTTTTTAAAGTGCAAGATCTATTACAAATAATACATCAAGATATTGCAGAAGATAAAATAATTCCATTGACAGGTTTCAATAAATAAATGGCCCTGATGCACCTGTTCTGCATCAAGGTGCACTAGCTTAAACACCTTATTTGAATGTCTTAAGCTTCTCAACAAAATCATCTATATGTTTCTCATGAGAATTCCTGTCTGTAAATATCTCCTTGAGTTGTTTTGCATTGTGACGAATGACCTTCCCCTCTTCTTCCACCATGACAAACCATACAACTTTTGCTACCTCTTCCCGCCTAAATTTCCCGGTTTCTTCATCTCTCGGTATAACTACCCCGATCTCTTTCTCCTCCAAAATTCGAGCGTTCAGTCCTTGATTAGCATATATAGGCAACTGCACCAAAGGGCGCCCAAATTGAAAGTTTTCAACTACCGAACTCCAACCGCAGTGTGTCAGAAACCCTCCGACAGATGCGTGTGCTAAGACCCTCATTTGTGGAACCCATCCCATTACAACTCCAAATTCTTTTGTTCGCTCTATGAATCCCTCTGGTAAACCATCCGGCTTCCTAAGTGCCCAGAGAAAGTGTACGGTGTACCTTTGATATCTCAATGCCGAGAGCTAGCTCATGAAGAAGCTCTAAGCTCAAAGTGGCCTCGCTACCAAAAGCAATGTAAAGAACAGATTCATGTGTTGCTGATCTAACCAATCCATGACATCAAGCTCACCAACATCTGTAGTGCTCCTATTAGATGATTGTTCAATAGAAGGCGGTAAAAGACCAACCAGCATGACTTCCTTCGCATAGAGCTTGCTGAGAAGTGATAGCCATTTAGACTCGAGGCTATGGCAGCTCCTGACACAGACAAACTTGCTTATGTTAATAACTGAAACAATCCGCTCTGTATCGGTAACACCAGATGCATTTTTCTCACCGACACTTAAGAAAGAACGGGCCTCATGGAGGCGGAAGGCAACATTGGAAGGAAAGGGGATCCAATTCGGTGGTACAGTGAAATCCTCAACTGAGGTCCGATACCCAGTAAGCAGTTCTGAGCATGGCCCGAAGAAGACCAGGGCAGGAGCTATGAAGACCGAGAAGTATGTACATGGAACACAACAATCCTCCGCTATTTTAGGGAGCCAGTGATGTGTGAAGTCCATTATGACCCAATCTGGCCTTGTGCTTTTATGGGCACAAGCCGATTTGAAGAAGGTGGAGAAGGGCGCTTCCAAGCCATCAAATGCCTTTTTGAGGTACTGGACCTTCTCTAATGGTATGTCTCCCGTAGCTTGGGCCGTCTCAGGTAGGTGCTCGACTGGAGGAAGCGGGAAGGAGAGGAACTGTATGCCGGGAGAAAGGTCAGGCTGGATTTGCACGAGCCGTTGGATGTTTGTGGGTGTGGAGATATAGGTGATGCGGTGGCCCCGTTTGGCGAGGGACTTGGAGAGTTGGAGGAGAGGAAGCATGTGGCCAAAGGCTAGCCATGGAAAGACCAAGATGTGGAGAGAGTCGTCGGACATGGCGGTACGTACCAGTGATTAAATGGTAGAGAACTAGAGATAGAGATAGAGGATGCTAAATGAACATTGATTGCATATATGCTTGAAGATTGATTCCAGTCAGAAAACAAACATTAATTATTAGTAAATCTCATCGCCTTTGCCCTTTGCCCTTTGAAGTGTTGAAATAGTATATATATTTTTATTAATTAGCCAGCAAATCAGAGAAAAAATTAATGTTTTATTAGTCAGCAGATGCAGATCTGAACTGAACCCATCTCTAGATAATAAAATAAAATAAAATAAAATAAAATACAATACAATAATAGCAGCTCTGTCTCTGTCTGCTGGCCCCAAACACGACTGGAGAGTCAATTAAAGAGTCAAGAAAAGAAAAGAGACGCCAATAATTAGAATTATAATTAGAATTATATATAGCTTAGCTTGCACGGACACGCGGCACCTACGTACGTACGTATTAATATATATAAGTTTTGTTTATTAAGGGTTGAGATGGTTCGATCCAGATAGATATTACAAACAGGAGAATTAATTAATTGTGTCTCCCTCAATGTTTTAAATAGCGTTTATAGCGTCATAGCGGGAATGCTATAAAAAAAGCTATAGCGAATAGCGTAGCTATAGCGGAAGCTATTCCAAATAGCGTTCTTTTTTTTTACAAAAATTATATTATATATTTGTACTATGTATTAACATTATCTAACGTTTCATAGAACAATAAATAACACTAAATTAATTAAGAAATTATAATATTCATATTGAACTAGTACAAAAGTCCATGGTTCAAAATATCCATAATAATATCATAAACTATCGATCTTTTTCTATACAAAATATCTTAAGCATCATGATTCATTCTATTTTTTTTCTATACAAAATAAATTTTATGGATCTTTATTTAAGCCCATATAAATTGTCTAAAAAAGCTCAATATGCATAGCGCGCTACACGCTATGCGCTATAGCGGACCGTTATTACCGCTATAGCGGCCGTAGCGCAATTAGCGTATTTTCATGCCATAGCTTAGCGTTTAAGGTCCAAAAACGCTATAGCGGCGCTATAGCGCGCTATTTAGAACACTGGTCTCCCTCTCCCATGGATCGATCGATCTGCGGTCTAGTTCGCTTCGACATCCGTACGTACCGCTTAGCTTCAATATTTAATATTTATGTGTCTTTGTTTCTCAATAAATATTTATACGTACATATATATTCAATATTTAAAGTGTGTTTACTATGTTGACACTTGACATGTTATATACTCCATCTCTGATCTATCATGTAGCTCTCATTTTATTTCGCTTCAAAATTTGTACGTGCCGTTTCAATATTTATACGTACATGCATGCTTCAATATTTGTGTGTTAATTTACTGTTGGCACTTGATATGTTACTCAATTTCTGATTTTTTAATTATATGTAGCCCTCATTTTACTTTTACTTAATTTGTTGTCTTGTCTTATGTTATTCTATAAATAAGCCCTCATATATATAGAACACTTAAAATTAACCCATGGTGCATACTGGTTTTAGTTTTCTTTTGAAAAAATCAATTGACTTCAAAATTGTGGCACTTGTTCACTTCAAACTGGAACAAAGTTCTGCCCAACAATTAAGACTAGGCTAGATTTTTATTTTACAAATTAGAAAATAAGTAACTATATATGACAAAGTCCGCGTGCCGTGACCACTCCTTGACATTTTAGTCACGGCACGGCACGACACGTGAAAAATTAACTTAATCACGGCACGGGACGACACGTTTTTTCCACTCTAGTTGAAATGCCCTATTGGTTTTGTGCCTCATCATTCTCTAACATCATTATATCTATTTTTAAAGTTTAAACAGTCGATCCGAACTGCTTAATATGATCTTGATATTAAAATGTGCTGGATACAAATTTTTTTATTTTTTGAATTATTTTTACTATTTTTTAAGATAGGAACAAAATCACTATTTTTAGAAGATTCTGTACTATTCAGAAATAGTGATTTTGTACCTCTCTAAACAATTAGTAAAAAAATTATAAAAAATATAAAATTTGTTATCCAAGCACATTTTAGTATGAAAATCATGTTGAACGGTTCAGATCGATTATTTAGACTTTGAAAATAGAAATAATGATGTTGGAGCATGATGAGACGCAAAACCAATGAAGTATTTTAACCCTACTCTAGTTTATATTGTTGAAAAGAATGATAGCTTTAAAATAATGTGTAATTTTTTTTCAATATGTTTGACATACTGGGTTGATGGTGTGGCTCTTCCTCTGGATCTCTGTGTTGCTTCTTCATCACGTCTATGTTGGTGACTCGCTCGCTGATCATAGTCAAAATAATTATGATTTACGTAGGGTTTTGGCTTAGATTTTGCATATTTTCTCACACTTATGTTTAATTAATTAGAGAAAAATGCTACTATCACCCTTCTTTATGTTTTATTGCAGAAAACATGTTTTGAGACTATTTTACACCAAATGGAGCTAGAATCGGGTCAATCAGATCAGCGACGCTTATCGACGAAGTCTCTGTTACGGTCCGTATTGCCTAATACGGACCAGGCCTAGCACAGACTAGGAGATAGCGCTGGAAGCATTAAAACCCTAACCGTCAAGGTCCTAATACGGACCGTATCACCTGATACGGTCCGTAACCAGAGGCGCCCCTTGAGGAATAACTGCCGACAGCTGTATCCAGATCAGTTTCTTAGCCCTACTCAATCTCCAGACGTCCCTCCACTCCTATATAAGGCCCCTGGCCAGAAAAAGAAGTTATCTTTGTAATTAGGGTTAGATTTGATTAAAGTGAGAAGAGAGGAGTGCTTGTAACCATGCCGTTCCGCGGCTAAATTCCTTTTCTTAGGGTTAGGCAGTAAACCTAGTTACTCTTGATGTTTTGATATATATATTTTCTGTTGATTATGGTTTCTTGTTGTTGAATCTAAATGCTTTTGTGATTTATTATCTCTTCATCTAACTTCAATGATCTAGTTTGAGTCTGTTAGGGTAGTGACAGTACTTTAATGGTAAGAGAAACTATTTGTATGAATTAGCCTCGTTGAGATCTATTAGGTTTATGTGAAAAAAACCTTAGCGGAAAAACCATAAACCAGACCAATAAAACGCGTACCAAATTCCATCACTTGCGTAAGGAAAATTGCAGTGATCACTAGTACAAAAAACCCCTTTACCGACCCTCAACCACCGACTGTTTTAATACGTAACAGTCGGTGTAGAGACTGCTGGTAAAATTGTAAATAAGAAGAACATCAACATTGACTGTTCCATTACAAAAAACAGTCAGTGAACCAACACCGACTGTTTTAAAAAAAAAACAGTCGGTGTTGAGCAGTCACCAACACTGGCTGTTTTTTTTAAAAACAGTCGGTGTTGCTCATACCCTACACCGACTGTTTTTTAGAAAAAACAGTCGGTGTTGAGCAGTCACCAACACTGACTGTTTTTTCAAAAAACAGTCGGTGTTGCTCATACCCTACACCGACTGTTTTTTTTTTAAAAACAGTCGGTGTTGAACAGTCACCAACACTGACTGTTTTTTTAAAAAACAGTCGGTGTTGCTCATACCCTACGAGCAAATTGACAAATGACAAATGTGCTTTTAAACTTGAGATGAATTTTTCCTTTTTATATGTACTAAAGCCCCCTTATATAAAATATATGGTAAACATGAAGTGCCAGGGCGCTGATTGGAAAATTTTGAAATCAAAATCACGGATGCTGCTGGCAGCCTTGTACCCTTCGATTTCCAAGCCAATGTGAAAAAAAGGGAAAGGTCAAACTTAGAAAAATAAATAAAAAAAGTGTTAATCTTCATAAAGAGAATGGATATTCGTTCAACAAATAGCTTAATTCATGTGATGCATTAATTGTAACTTTGTTACTCTTCGTTTATTAAAATTATGTCTAAGTACTTTTCATAAAAAAAAATAGCATCAAAGCAGCAAAACAGAAAATAAAGTGTCCAAAGAAAAAAAAAATCTATTTTCATTGAGCAAATTCACATCTCTGATGCGGCAGATAACTTTTAATATTAGTTTGTTTTTTTTTAATTTAAATTTGTTTTTATTTTTAATTTGTTAAATTATTATTCATTATAACTCAAATGAGATTATTACTGAATTTGATTTTTTTAAGAAATCATAGGTCAAAATAAATATATATATATATATATATAGAGAGAGAGAGAGAGAGAGAGAGAGAGAGAGAGAGAGAGAGAGAGAGAGAGCTGGGCTATGGTGAGTTGTGCAGTAAGATGTCATTTTTACTTCACACTCATATTTTCATTTTGAAAATCCAAACAACCGATCCGAACCGTTCAACATGTTCTCTATATTGAAATGTGCTTGGAGACCAAATTTTACATTTTTTGGAATTTTTTTACTATTTATTAAGCCACTTTGAAAATCGCTGATCCGGTGGTCCAGAAAATTTTACTTTTTTTACTGTTCACTGTGGATCAGCGATTTCAAAGTGGCTTAATAAATAGTAAAAAATTTCAAAAAATTGAAAATTTAGTCTCCAAGCACATTTCAATATTTAGAAAAAGTTGAACGGTTCGGATCGGTTGTTTGAATTTTCAAAATGAAAATATGACATGAAGTAAAACGACGTTTTACTTCACAACTCACCATAGCCTATCTCTCTCTCTCTCTCTATATATATATATATATATATATATATATATATATAGAGGAGGGATCGGATGACACCTCTTTTTGGTGACATCTCTTGTTACCACATCCATTTTTTTCATTTTCAAAGTCCAAATCGTCGATCCAACCGTTCAACATGATCTCCACAATAAAATGTACTTGCAGATCAAATTTTACATTTTTTTGAATTTTTTTACTATTTATTAAGTACTTTACAAAAAAACAGCCATACTTAGACCATTGAATTTTGTACCCATCTTAATAAATAGTAAAAAAATTCAAAAAAATATAAAATTTGATCTGCAAGTACATTTTATTTAGATGATCATGTTGAACGGTTGGATCGACGATTTGGACTTTGAAAATGAAAAAAATGAATGTTGTAAAAGAGATGTCACCAAAAAGAGGTGTCATCCGATCCCTCCTCATATATATATATATATATATATATATATATATATATATATATATATATTTATATATATAGAGATGGGCTATTGTACTTCGCGAAGTAAAACCCCCGTTTACTTCGGGCTATATTTTGTCATTTTGAAAATCCAAACAATCGATCCGAACCGTTCAACATGTTCTAAATATTAAAATGTGCTTGGAGACTAAATTTTACATTTTTGGAACTTTTTTACTATTTATTAAGCCACTTTGAAAATCGCTGATCCGGTGGTCCAGAAAATTTTACTGTTTTTACTGTTCACAGTGGATCAGCGATTTTCAAAGTGGCTTAGTAAATAGTAAAACAATTCCAAAAAATATAAAATTTAGTCTCCAAGCACATTTCAATATTTAGAACATGTTGAACGGTTCGGATCGGTTGTTTGAATTTTCAAATGAAAATATGAGCGTGAAGTAAACGGGGGTTTTACTTCGCAAAGTACAATAGCCCATCTCTCTCTCTCTCTCTCTCTCTCTCTCTCTATATATATATATATATTTATTTTGATTTTGATAGACATGACATTTTATTGGTGTTAATTATCTATAATTTATTGTATCTTTTTATGAAATCAAATGGTGAAAGATCTTATTATATTGTATTATATTATATTATATAAAATTTATTTTAATTAAAAAAATTATAGATAATGCTTAGCTCCCCTTATACTTAAATTCTAGTTCCGCCCCTGATTGTTATTCATAAAATAGGATTGCAATTATATATGGTAAGACGTTCGTTGTATAGTGTTTAAAAGTTTGTTAATGATAGAATGGAAAACCTAAAACAATAAATTACTAATTAATTGTTTCATCGACAAATTGCAATGCTTGTTTATTAGAATGAACATATTCTATTTAATAAGTATGATTACAATTTACGTGATTAGTGAAATTTAGACAATTAACATGAAATTTTGAGTTTAATTTTAGAAAATATTTTGTAATGAAAATTATATTAGTAATATTTATACAATAATTAATGTTATAACATGTTTATTTCTTAATTAAATGATTTTTTAACACATTAAATTATATAGCATTACATGCATGTTGCATATATGACTCACATCTTCTATGCATGAACATGAAACATAAACTCTTGTTTTCATGAGTTGATGAAGACGCACAAGAATATGTCGTCCGTGGGTCGATCGAAACCGTTTAAATTAAAGAGCACTGCATTTATTGTCTTGCATCCAAGTTTGATCAAAATTTGTTTTTATTTATCCATCCATCTAGTTGACCGAAAATTGAAGCATCGTATGGCCATAAACATTTCGTGTTGGATCGAAGCTCATACATAATAAAACTTCCGAACTTTTATGTTGGTTACGTTCAATGTTCTCCCTTGATCATTTTAAAATATATTTGGATTGATTTCACTGCAAATCGACCGTTGATTTTCCGCGTGAAAATGAACGGTCTGAACTTCCTTTTATGTTGATTTTATTGTTAATTTTTTTTGTTATTTTTTATTCACTGACTATTTTTATTCCAAAACCGTCAGTGTTGATATCTTTACTGATTGTTTTTATTTCGGAACCGTCAGTATTGAAGTCATATACTGACTGTTTTTATTTTAAAACCGTCAGTGTTGAAATGCATTACTGATTGTTTATTATTACAGAACAGTCGGTGTTGGTTCATTTACTGACTGGTCATTATTCAGAGCCGTCAGTGTTTTCATTTCTCTGAAAATTTCCATTCCCGGTTTATCTCTTTCGATCGCCCGCCAAACCCTTCCAAAATTTCATATCCCTTCTCCGCTCACTTCTAAATTTCAAAGCCCTTTTCCGCTCACTTCTAAATTTCATTATCCTTCTAAATTCATTTCCTTCTCCGCTCAGCCAAACCCTTCTCTGCTCACTGCGCTGCTGCCCGACTCGTCTCCGCCAAACCGTTCTCCGTTCACTACGCTGCTGCCTGACTCCTCGTCTCCGCCAAACCCTTCTCCGCTCACTACGCTGCTGCCCGACTCCTCGTCTCCGCCAAACCCTTCTCCGCTCAGCCTCGCCCCACTTCTCCGACCTGCCTCGCCCCACTTTTCCGACTCCTCGTCTCAGCCAAACCCTTCTCCATCCGCTTATCCGCCTCCGCCTTTTCCGGCACTTCCCTTACTGCTGACCGAGCCTTTGCCTCGCCCCGCTCAGCCTTTTATTAGGTTTATCTTTGGCTTATTTATTGTCGATTTTGAGGTCTCATGTAGTGATGAAGTCTGCCGAATTAACTTTATATCTCTGGTCAGTGCCAATTTGCTTTTCGAAATCTGCCGAATTAACTTTATATCTCTGGTCAATTGGTTTTGTTTCAGAAATGCCATGGAAGTTGCAATAAGATAAAAGCAAATATACCTCAACAGTTACTAACAGAGGCGAATCATTGAAGGTGTGGTGATTCTTATGCCTAAATATTCTAGTTTGAAATTTTTTTAAGTCACCACCATTTCTTTGGGGGGACCAAAAGGCTTCGGCAAGAATGCTACGGTTTGAGTTTTCTTCTATTTTTCCTATTTATTTGGATTTTTCTTATTTAAATATTTTTTTTTTAAAAAGACTGGTAGGACAAAGCGAACTGTTCTTTCGCCTTTTAAATATTTAAAGTTACTAAACGGTGCGAAATTAGAGACTAGAATGAGGAAGTCATATTAACAGTGAATAAGAAGAGTAGAAGTTATATTAGATGTTGGAAATAGCTATATTAGAGTTATAGTCATACTCTCAATCCCTCCAATTTTTTTTCCGTGGATGAATTCTAACTTTTCATAATTTAACTATCTTTGCATATTCATACCCTCAACTTGTCATATTATTTTTTTCTTAAGTTTAGTTTTAGGTCAATTACCTCTTATCACTACTTTACTTCTGTCTGGTACAAGTTGGCACTGACCCTGATTGCAATATTTGCTCTTGACTATCTTGCATACAGGGAACTTGAAATCAGTGCTGCTGAGGAAAGATCTTTAAAGAAGGATGTTCCAAAGAGTGAGGAGGAATTTGAGAAATTGGTACGGAGCTCGCCTAATAGCAGCTGTGTTTGGATCAATTACATGGCATTCTTGTTGGATGTGGCAGATGTTGGGAAAGCACGCTCAATTGCTGAAAGGTAACTTATATTACAATTAAACTGTCTCAAAAGCGTTGCATATGAAATTATAAGTTTGAATACATTTCACATGTAGTGTGTTCTACAATTCTTCTGTACTAATTTTGATCTTCCTTTTCTTTTCATGGTGAAAGGCCTTGAGAACAATAAATATCAGAGAAGAGGAAGAAAAACTGAATGTTTGGGTCGCATACTTCAATTTAGAAAATAAATATGGAAATCCTCCTGAGGTAAAATTAGAGGATTTTGTGTCATTGTTATATATTTTCCTCCCTTGGCTGGTGCAAATAATGACTTGGTTCTTTTGGCAATTTACAGGAATTATTATAATTTGAATTTTTGAACCTTTCAAAAGGTAACAAAAATAAGGTTACCTATTCTCTCTCAACTGGCATATTAATGTTTGCTAGCTCGTATGTAGTTAACAATGGGTTTTCAATTTTCAATTTAGTGCTAATTTGATAATTCTAACAGTTGTAGTGTTGTTGTATTGTTGCAGCAGAAGGTACTTTTGGGTCTCGGTGGCAACAAGTCTGGAGAGGAGAAAAGAATAGAAGCGCTAGCCTCTTCCAAGGTTTCTTAATCTTGTCACTATTTTCTGTGATTGCCTCAGGTGCTGTTTTTCTTGCTTCCTCAAATTTTCGGTAAACTGACGATCTCTATTTTTCTTTGAATATTTTCTGTGTTGCTTTGTGATTTCATGAGGGCATTGAAATGCTCACTGATTTGTGCTTGATCGGGTTCGTATATGAATTCTTTGGAAATTTCATGAGTTGCTAAATGAGGGATGTCAGATATATCTCATTGTACATGTATTCAATTGAATTTTGTAAATAAACTATGATAGGGGTGGTATCTGCTATATGTTTCTTGATTTTTAAAAGGTATGTCAGATATATCTCATTGTACATGTATTCAAAATACTTATTTTTCTATTTTTTCTTACCAATTGTGTCCTTTTAATTATCAATAGGTGATGCTTTATATGCTATGAAGAGTAGTTCGAAGGACCCGCAAAATGTTCTGCAAAGCTGGGATAATACTCTCGTATGTGCACTTTGTTTCATGTCACGTGTGACAGTAATAACCTTGTAATCAGACTGTAAGTATTTAAGTGGTAAATTTGTGCCGCTTACAGTGGATGATGGTATCAGAGACTTCACTAATGCTAATGGCATGATTATTTGTACTAAATAGTGTATTTTTTTGTGAATGAAATATGAGTTATGTTGTTTATATTGTGTTGTCTATTGTTTGTGTTGCTAAAATTATTTGTATGATATTCTATTTAATGTCAATGAATGCCGAATAGTAATATTTGCTAGTAAAAATATGGAGGCTAGTCCCGATACAAATAGAACCATGCCAAAATTTTGTGCCAACACCGACTATTTTTAAATTGATACTGACTGTTTTTAGAACTAACTATTGACTATTTTTCAGAACTACACCAACTGTTTTTAAAAAAAAACAGTCGGTGTAGGTAGCCAACGTCGACCGTTTTTTAAAGAAAACAGTCGGTGTAGGTAGCCAACGCCGACCGTTTTTTATAGAAAACAGTCGGTGTAGGTAGCCAACGCCGACCGTTTTTTATAGAAAACAGTCGGTGTAGGTAGCCAACGCCGACTGTTTTTTTTAAAAAACAGTCGGTGTAGGTATCCAACACCGACTGTTTTTTTTAAAAAATAGTCAGTGTAGGTATCCAACACTGACGGTTTATTTAAACAGTCAGTGTTAGTTATCAACACTGACTGTTATTTACCCGTCAGTAAAGATAGACCTATACCGCCGGCGCCATCACTGACGCCTCAATAACAGTCGGTATAGGTATTTTTAACAGTCAGTGAAAGAGTTTTTTGTACTAGTGGATCTGTGTAGTAATTTGGGATATTTAAGAGATAAGTCATTTACGTAAGGAAACTCGCAGTGTCCTATGTAGAATCTCGATGAAAGATCTGTCATTCTTGCGTAACATAAATCGCAGTGACCTATGTGGTGTCTTTCATAAAACAACAACAGGAAATCAGACGCAACATGAATATATTATTAAGACGGATTTAGTAGCAATGGTATGCCGAAATCCTAGAAATTCTCATCTCTATCTTTAATTACTTTTAAATGCTTCCTAATTTACATTGATCACAACAACATCTCTCAATTTTCAGATTTCGTCTAGCCTTTCGAAAGATTGTGATTCGATCGCTCAAAACTCTGAACCAGTATTCCCTGTGGATCGACCTCGAATATACTACTCGATAGGATTGTGCGCTTGCAATCCGAACTGATAGCATTTCCGAGTTTATAAATATTAAAAGAAACATTGCTCTCTTTTGAGTGATCACTCGCTGGGCTGGTTCACCCGCTGTAGGGGTGCACAAAAAACTCATGACTCGTAACTCGTTCGGAATCAACTCGGATTCAACTCACTAACAATTCGAGTCAGCTCTGATACGAGATAGTTTCCGACTCGAGTTGATTGACTCGGTTGACTCAGATCATGAATAGAATCCGAGTCACCCCCAACTCGACTTGGATTCAACTCATGACTCGGACCAGACTCTAATTCTCAATTCCCTAGTCCCCACTTGATCATTTTGGACCAGACCCTAATCCCTTTCTCAGTTCCCGCACAATCCAATTTTGCTCATTCTCTTCCCTTCACCACTTCTCTATCCCTACTTGAATAAAAAGTAGCTAGCGCTATTTGATCGATATTGAATCTGACTAGTAAAATACTTGATTAGTTAAAAAAAATTGAATAGTTTAGATAGATTAAAGTCAAATAGAGCAGCTAGAATTCAATAGTATGTAACTTAAATGAAATTGTCAAAATGGAACTATCAGAAAAGGGAGTTGGTTCACGAGTCACGAGTTGAGTGGAGTTACTCGTGAGTTGATTCCAAGTTAGATTTTGAGCTCGGTCCTAGAGGAGCAACTCGAGTCGACTCGATTCGGTTGGCTTATGAGTTGAATCTGAGTTGTTTCCAACTCATACTTAACTCAACTCATTAGCAGCCCTAATCCACTGACACGACTATATAAGTATATATACTCTCATTGTATTTTGGTTCGTTACCCAATAGAAGCAGATAAGACTAAGGATTATAGTACTTCTTAGCCATATTTATTAGAACAAGCTTTTTTAGAAAATAATTAGCATTTCACATTTAGCTTAAAATTGACAATCAATTTTCAAATTTAGCTTTAAAAATGTTCCATGTGATCTAATCAGGTTTGCTGGACATGGGAGTCTAATTAAGGGGCAATTTAATGTACATTTTATATATTATGATGAATTCCAATTATATGAAATGATCAGAATATATACCCGGCCGGTATAATTACTTAATTGAAAAGCCAATTAACACTCCTCTAAAGATAATTTTTTGTTGGTTAATTAATTCAAAGAAAACATATTTCTAGCGAAAAATAATTCATTAAGTAACGGAAGAACGTAACACTACGTACTTATATATGTTTTTAGTTCAAAATATGAAAAGTGTGATTAAGATAATCTCCTTTGTTTTCTTACTTCGGTTATAAATATTTTTCACTATGACATGTATATCTTTATAATTAAATTTTACTAGGTGTCGTCGTTGAAATTTTTATAATTAAATATTTTTCACTGTGACATGTATATCTTTATAATTAAATTTTAACGGTCGATCCGACCCATTCAACATGACCCCCATATGAATATGTGTACTTGCAGATCGAATTTTATATTTTTTTAGAATTTTTTACTATTTTTTAAGATAGATAGAAAATCACTTGATTTGAAAATTCTGGACCATCCAATAACAATAATTTTCTACATCTTTATCTTTACTCCTTATAAAACCACTTTGAATTTTAGAAGAATGAGGAGGCTATCTCTCCAGAGAAGATCTCAGCCTCACATTCAATTAATCTCAACCATTGATCACAATTTGATTTTATACAACTTTTATTATGTAGTCTTACGTGTAGAAGTATAAAATTAATTTAAAAATCTGCCCGTTTTAATTCAAAGCATAATCTCAGCAGTTGGCATTCGCTACATTTTTTTTCCCGATATTTTTATTAAAACCCCAAAAAAAAAACAAATTATCAAATCTGCTCCCACTTCAAAATTATAATTATTTCTACCCTAACCGCCCGTGGACTGGGCGGTCCACTTTTCCAACCAGACCGCCCAGTAGCCGGGCGGTCCACTTTCGATACCTGACCGCCCAGCGCCCGGGCGGTCCACTTTTAAAACCTGACCGCCCAGCTGCTGGGCGGTCGACTATGAAATTTTTTTTTTTTTAAAAGCGGTCCGCTGGGAGCAGACCGCTCCCCTTCCTCTCTCTCTTTCGCCTCTGCCGCCCCCCGCGTCGCCGCCCCGCCGCGTCGCCGCCCGAACCACCACCCCAGCCGAATCTCTCTCTCCCTCTCTTCCTCTCTAGAGCTCTCTCTCTCTCCCTCTCTTCCTCTCCCTCTCTTCCTCTCTCTCTCTTCCTCTCTCTCTCTAGAGCTTCCTCTCTCTCTCTCTTCTGCCATTCTCTCTCTCTCTCTTCCTCCCTCTTCCTCTCCCTCTTCCTCTTCTCTCTCTTCCTCTCTCTCTTCCTCCCTCTTCCTCTCTCACCCGAACCCTAATTTCGGCCATTTCGGCGACAGTCCGATTATTTTCGGGTAAGTTTCTAAATAATTTTTTTAATTTATATTTTGTATCTTGTATTGGCATTGGAACGATTGGTAGAATTGAATTGTTAATTATCGTGTCCGGGTTGTTGATTTTCCCGAAACGATTGAATTGTTCAAAATTAGAGTTTCCGGTATGAGTTTGTAGTTTAGGGATTTAGGGTTGACAAAACTGAAGTTTATAAATTAGGGTTGAATTGTTAATTATCATGTGCGGGTTGTTGATTTTCCTGTCGCGATTTAATTATTAAATTAGGGTTGAATTGTTAAATTAGGGTTTATGATTGAATTGTTTAAATTAGGGTTGAATTGTTAAATTAGGATTTAGGGTTGAATTGTTTAAATTATGTTGAATTGTTAATTTAGGGTTGAATTGTTAAATTAGGGTTTAGGGTTGAATTGTTAATTTAGGGTTTAGGGGTTAAATTAGAATTTAGGGGTTAAATTAGGGTTTAGGAATCAAATTAGGGTTTAGGGTTGAATTGTTAGATTAGGGTTGAATTCCTAAATTAGGGTTTAGGGTTGACATAATTAGAGTTTTAA
>JAJGRW010000483.1:104413-137366 GCA_025461045.1 Carex parvula
CGACATGTTGTGCAAATTTCTGGAATATGTTGTTGCAAGTTTTAACCATTTTTAAAAACTATGACATGAAAATGGACATGTAGCAATTTCATTGTTTTTACATGGGTGTGATTGTACTCTGTTTCAAGTTTCAACTTTAAAACTAAAATCAATCTTATCAATCAACTTTATTTTTTAATGATATTGACAACTATCTTATCCAAAACTTCAAACACAAAAATTTGGCTCACCAAGATGTAGAAATATGGAATTCATTATCTGAAGGTGATAAAATTATTTTGAGGTTAATCCCACAACTCCTTTAATAAGCTAAAGTTCATACTAATTTTATTTTATTTAATTATGGAATATCACTACAAGTCATAATTGAAAATTTACACCTATAATTTAAAATACTAAAAACAAAAGATCAAAAGTAACTACTTATAAAAGGACAATATTATCATGAGGTTCAATTGTTAGCTTAATATTTATTTATTTGTGGACTTGAATTCGAAAATTTTATTAATTTGTAGATCACCAATCTACATTGAAAACGAACAAATTAAAGTATTATTTGATAATGCATCAAAAATTTTGAAATTTTTATATGATGGGCAGCAATAACACAAACTACAACTTTAAGGATATGCAAAATATCCCACTATACATAAATGCATTTGGCATTTCATACTACAAATAGAGTCCGGCTACTATACCACTAGTGTCATTCCAAACTAAATAACACCACATCTTAAACCATTGGATCTACTTTAATATTCGTACAAGACACTAGTGTCAGTCCAGCGCTTTTTTGTACACGAATATTAAAGTAAATCCAATGATTTAAGATGTGGTGTTATTTAGTTTGAAATAACACTAGTAATATAGTAGCCGGACTCTACAAAATACCCCACTATTTATACATGCATCTAGGACCATATATTGTCAATCATTTGAACCAGCACTATCACAAACTAAAACTTTAATCATATGTGATGCATTAAGAATTTCGAACAATTGAAATTTCAAATCACTTCCTGTACAGTAAAATATAAACCACATCTCATTATATTTTATAATTATCACATGTGGATAATATAGATCATGCATGTCTACAATGATGAATTTAATTTAAAGTTAAAAGAGTACATATATACATTGATTGTTAAGATTACAAAAATAAGTGGTCCCTCTAAATCAATAACTCCATAAAAACTATTACTACGGACTAACATCAGTATTAAGAGTTAATAGTTTAAGAAAATAAAATAAAAATTAATCAAAGCATGATTTTAGATAAAAATCCCAAATTGTATGAAACTTAATTTTAAAATGTATATCCAATTGTTTCTTATTTCACATAATATTTTAAAATAATGTTATGCTATGATTATGCTGATTATTAAGTTAATTAATTAAAATATGTTAAAGAACCGCAGACTTAGTGCAGTCGTGTGCGCTTCTGTGTCATGTTCAAATATAAAAAAAAATATTAAAAGATGCTAGAATGTACCGGACTTTTTATTAAAAATTAAATATGGTTGAATAATTTATTTTGGTAGCACTTACTCATCGAGATTCAATTCACTGCTATTTTTATTGGCAAGGAATTTTGGGAACTTCACACAAACAATTGAACAACAATCAATGTGCCATCGGGTGCACATGTTGGGTACACCAAGTATTTATGATTTGTCGATTCATGTCGACCGCCGAGCACAGAATGCAAAAGTACTTGATGGCCCCTTGGTTCAACCAAATCCCAAAAATATTCCCCAGTCCCCACCTCTTTAGAATTAATAGCGATTTCGTTCATAATACGGATTAATATTTTCATTTCTAAAATTATAACGATCGATCCGAACAGTTCAACATGAAAGATTTTCATATGAATATATATATACTTACAGACGGAATTTTATATTTTTTAGAATTTTTTTACTATTTTTAGAGATACTAGTCAAGTGCCGGCCACGCGTTGCCGTGGCGATTGAAAGTTTATTTTGATTACTTTCTTTAAATGAGATTAATTTAAAGATTGAATATATAATCATGTATTAGTCAATAATGAGAGCAAATGAGAATCTTAGTGTTTGACTCTAAAAATATGCCAAGATGATTACACATTTTTAAAAGAATTATGATGAATTTTGTAGTAGTAGAAAAGATATTGAAATAAATTAGAAAACACAAGAAATTGCTGAAAATGAAGACAGTTGATTGGCTCAGCAAATGGAGAAGAAATGAGCAGCCAAATAATAAAAAAGAAAACCCTAAGAGCATCTACACCTGTGAAACCCAAAAGAAATTAAATACAGTTGTCTTGGTATTAATAGAAACTAATTCAATCTTTATTTCTTAACCACTGGATTTAATTTCTCCGTTTTATTTAAGTTACGAACCAATCAAAGAAAGAGCAAGTCTTATAAAAATTATCTTAATTTCTTAAATTAACCACTACATTTGTGAAACCATTTCTTCACTTTTTCTTTTATAAAAATTATCTTTCTTTTTTCTTTCCAGTTTTTTAGCTATGAAACCTTTTCATTTATAAGGACACAAGATGTGTCTAAATTACAACTTTTAAGTATAATTATGATATTTTTACTTAAATTTCTCTACGGAATATCTTCTAGATAAGTTCTTGTGATAGCAATCTTTTATCATCACAGAAGGACAGTAATTAAGCATTTGCACACCCTCTTTTCCAAAATATAAAAAAAGAAGATTAAATAGTTTATTTCTTAATCTGCCTTGAAGAAAACCATCTGCATGTTTTTTACATCAGTTGACGAATCTATGAACATTAAAAATGCCTGAAATTGCAATTATTTGTTAAAAGTAAAAACAAGCATCATATGTGGGTATCATAAACCACTACAATCTGCTAGATGTTGCCAGATACTTTGTAGCGTGCTTGTGTAGTTATTTTCTCGGCTGTTTTATTCACGAAATCAATTGAGGTGTCATTGACAGATTTCCCAGCACTCAATAGATTTCCTTCTATCTCTAGTTCATCCTACAAGAACAAAAAAATTAATACTGGACTGAAAATTTTAAAATAAATGGAGGTCTGCATGAATAAAAGGTCACACTTCGACTGGGTCAAACATTGAATCTGTACCAATGGTACTTAGACGGTGGGTCCGACTGACTCATTTCACTGAGCTTGGTAATTTATAGAATGCATATCTTGCAAATTTAACAATCATTTTATGCACAATAAAATAAAAACAACAATCATTAATTTACAACTCAATCATCTAAAGTGCACCTTATATAGATAAACCACACCTACAAGATCATCATCATGAAGCAAAACTCTTTCAATACCTTAATTGTCAATTCAGTAGAAGCTGAGAAACAAATTCAAATTAACTGCAAAAAAACACACAGAAAGAAAAAAAGCAAATGGCTATCCAAATCAAGTATAAAACCCAACATGAAGATACAAGAAACAGAAATCAAAACATTTTCTTGAAAGAACTCTATTGCCATGATTATTATATTTCTGAATGAAACGCCAAGAAAGCAGTATTTCCATACTGGTACACGGGAATGAAAAACCAAGAATATATGGTTACCATGCATGTTAGCTTATCTGATTACCTCCTAATTTAATGACATATTGCAAATTATTATATTTATGAAAGCACTATTGCCATGATTTATTTGCATACCAATACAGACTGGTATAGATTCAATATTTGCATACCAGTACTAGATCCCAAATTATTGACAATTTTGCCCATACTTGCAAGAAGATTAGTTTGCGTGGCTGACAAATTTATATTTGTTTTACCCATACTTGTAATAAGCCACCTCAGAGGCACAAAACTTCAAGAAACAAAATTTAAAAATTAACCATAAACCCTGATTCAAGGAATTACCAGAGGCATATTGTGCAAATCCGACAAATAGTGGGGCATGCAGGAAAAGATTAATTGAGTTTATGTTGCTTAATGGAAATAGGTAATGCTGTGATACCAGTCGATAACAACGTTCTTACCAAAAAAGCGTAAACTTAACACAAGACTAAGGCATCTTAGATATCATCAGGAATCTAAAGCATCTAATTATACTAACTGGAGATTAAAATGTTTCAACATTTACAATATTTCAATCCCGGTTGGATGGGTTCAAGACTAAAAGCATAAACAAGGCAATCTACAACATAATGGTATGTAGTACCAGTGGCTGTACCAACTGCCCAGAGACCAAAACGGGTACGAAGTAGCAGAGTCCACATTGTGGGTTACCTAAAAAATTGGTAATCAAATAGAGGCTGACATCCATACCAGTACCAGAGTATGATTTCCAAAATTTTATGGAAATATATGTATAAGAAACACGACACTTAATATGTAAGCGACACAACACTTAATTGTCTTGACCTCACACTTTCCTCTTTTTCATTTGATTCATAGAGATGGTTATGGTTTCATTTCTTTTTACTCTTTGTTCTTCTTGTATGTATAGAGTGAGGATGAGTTGAGGGCAAAAAGGGCCCTTACAGTTGTGTGTGAGCTGCACAGATGCAAGCTTTGGTTTATGAGATAACTGCCAATGTTATTTGTTATGCTTGTTTTCACTCTTCTTCTAGGTATTATTCTTCATTCGTGCGCCTGATGCTGTGTACAACATGTGAAAACATCAATTTTCTCAGAGCGGTCGCCAATGAGTTAAAGATTCATAAAGAGCTCTTAAGGTTTCTTCCAATCCAACAACCTGAGAGTAAAACAATAGTATCATTTAAGAGAATAGATAAAAAAATCTAAATCTGTGGCAATTCAAAAATCGTCCACAATCTAGACTCAACCCACAGAGATAACTCCTATGCATTTATTATCATTAATATACATAAAAGTATGTAGTACCCAGAAATTTGTAAGCCAGTGCATTTATTATCATTAATATACATAAAATTATATAGACTATCACACAATTTCACGCTCAAATAGATAAAATTACAAAAATCAAAAGTATCAGCTTCAATAATAGCCAGACCTTAGCTTATTCTGAATATCACTCCAGTGCTTCCCTCTAAATTTAAAGCTATTTATAATGACTTAAATTAAATTACAGTTGTAAACAGCTGCCCCAAGTAACACTTGGAGTATAAAGAACAAAATAGAAAATTCTTACCTTTGAATTTACCAGTAAAATCAGTGCTTGGACCAGGTTCAACCTTAACAACCTGGGCAAATCTCTTCCACCAGAACCCAACAAATAGGCAATTGTCTAGGCAATTCCCCAAGTTTGTCAGGATAGAACTGCAGGAGATGAGCTAACACTATCACCAAATCCCCAAACTCTTTGCAACCACTGGGTCAGAAGAGGGTGTCAGCGCTGATTCTTGAATCCGCCTACATTACAAAGGTTTGAATTTGAAATCGAACAAAGAACCTAAACCCTAGTCGAAATGTCTTAAAGATACAAACCTGAGCAGGTAATGTGCGGATTCTTCAGTTTTGATCTTCTTGTTGGAGGCAGCGTCTGGTGAGACGGCGCGGTGAGTTCGCGCACAGAGGCGGCTGTAAAAGAGAAGAAGATGACTGTCCCTAGTGTTTGTAATATGGATCTGTTCGCTCACAGAGGCGGCTGTGAAAGAGAAAGATTTAGACACCATTCGACCACATTCGACCACCATGCCGATGCGCGACTCCGTTTGCATTTTTCTTCATTTATCCTTTCCTTCTGAGTTAAGAGAAAGTCGCGTAAGAAATTGGTGAGAAGAGCAAGGTTAAAGAAGCGATCGATTTACAGATAGACAAAAGAGTCGGTGGTATCGGGAAGGAGAAAAAGAGAAAAAAGACAAGGAGACTGTGTGGGGAAGGAGAAAAGAAAAGAAAAAATGCATGATTCAGATTCTGCGCCGGGAAGAAGGAAATAACAGAGAAAAATGGATGGAAAAAAATGCAGCGAATACCAGCTGCTGAGATTATTCTTTGAATTAAAACGGCCAGATTTTTAATTAATTTTATACTTCTACACGTAATACTAACATAATAAAAGTTAAGTTGTATAAAATTAAATTGTGATTAATGGTTGAGATTAATTTAATGTGAGGCTGAGATCTTCTCTGGAGAGATAGCCTCCTCATTCCTCTAAAATTCAAAGTGGTTTTATAAGGAGTAAAGATGTAGAAAATCATTGTTATTGGATGGTCCAGAATTTTCAGGTCAAGTGATTTTCTATCTATCTTAAAAAATAGTAAAAAATTCTAAAAAAATATAAAATTCAATCTGCAAGTACATATTCATATGGGGGTCATGTTGAATGGGTCGGATCGACCGTTAGAGTTTAATTATAAAAATATACATGTCACAGTGAAAAATATTTAATTATAAAAATTTCAACGACGACACCTAGTAAAATTTAATATAAAGATATACATGTCACAGTGAAAAATATTTATAACCAAGTAAGAAAACAAAGGAGATTATCTTGATCACACTTTTCATATTTTGAACTAAAAACATATATAAGTACGTACGTACGTAGTGTTACGTTCTTCCGTTACTTAATGAATTATTTTTCGCTAGAAATCTGTTTTCTTTGAATTAATTTAAATTGCCCCTTAATTAGACTCCCATGTCCAGCAAACCTGATTAGATCACATGGAACTATTTTAAAGCTAAATTTGAAAATTGATTGTCAATTTTAAGCTAAATGTGAAATGCTAATTATTTTCTAAAAAAGCTTGTTCTAATAAATATGGCTAAGAAGTACTATAATCCTTAGTCTTATCTGCTTCTATTGGGTAACGAACCAAAATACAATGAGAGTAT
Source organism: Carex parvula (assembly GCA_025461045.1). NCBI lineage: Eukaryota > Viridiplantae > Streptophyta > Magnoliopsida > Poales > Cyperaceae > Carex > Carex parvula. The sequence goes on from JAJGRW010000483.1 coordinate 111,187, forward strand.
ATATACTTATATAGTCGTGTCAGTGGATTAGGGCTGCTAATGAATTGAGTTAAGTATGAGTTGGGGACAACTCAGATTCAACTCATAAGCCAACCGAATCGAGTCGACTCGAGTTGCTCCTCTAGGACCGAGCTCAAAATCTAACTTGGAATCAACTCACGAGTAACTCCACTCAACTCGTGACTCGTGAACCAACTCCCTTTTCTGATAGTTCCATTTTGACAATTTCATTTGGGTTACATACAATTGAAATTTAGCTGCTCTATTTGACTTTAATCTATCTAAACTATTCAATTTTTTTTAACTAATCAAGTATTTTACTAGTCAGATTCAGTATCGATCAAATAGCGCTAGCTACTTTTTATTCAAGTAGGGTTAGAAAAGTGGTGAAGGGAAGATAATGAGCAAAATTGGATTGTGCGGGAACTGAGAAAGGGATTAGGGTCTGGTCCAAAATGATCAAGTGGGGACTAGGGAATTGAGAATTAGAGTCTGGTCCAAGTGGAATCCAAGTCGAGTTGGGGGTGACTCGGATTCTATTCATGATCTGAGTCAACTGAGTCAGTCAACTCGAGTCGGAAACTATCTCGTATCAGAGCTGACTCAAATTGTTAGTGAGTTGAATCCGAGTTGATTCCGAACGAGTTACGAGTCATGAGTTTTTTGTGCACCCCTACAGCGGGTGAACCAGCCCAGCGAGCGAGTCACCAACATGGACGTGACGAAGAAGCAACACAGAGATCCAGAGGAAGAGCCATACCATCAACCCAGTATGTCAAACACATTGAAAAAATATTACTTTACACATTATTTTAAAGCTATCATTCTTTTCAACAATATAAACTAGAGTAGGGTTAAAATGCTTCATTGGTTTTGTGTCCCATCATGCTCCAACATCATTATTTTTATTTTCAAAGTCTAAATAATCGATCTGAACCATTCAACATGATTTTCATACTAAAATGTGCTTGGATAACAAATTTTATATTTTTTATAATTTTTTTACTAATTGTTTAAAGAGGTACAAAATCACTATTTCTGAATAGTATAGAATCTTCTAAAAATAGTGATTTTGTTCCTATCTTAAAAAATAGTAAAAATATTCAAAAAATAAAAAAAATTGTATCCAAGCACATTTTAATATGAAGATCATATTAAGCAATTCGGATCGACTGTTTAAACTTTAAAAATAGATATAATGATGTTAGAGAATGATGAGGCACAAAACCAATAGGGCATTTCAACTAGAGTGGAAAAAACGTGCCGTGCCGTGACTAAGTTAATTTTTCACGTGTCGTGCCGTGCCGTGACTAAAATGTCAAGGAGTGGTCACGGCACGCGAATGGTCACGCCACGTGAGTCACGCGGTGCCTAAACGTGCCGTGACCATACGTGACTCGCGTGACCATTTAATCATAATTTAGGTTAGTTTATTTAACATTAACCATTAAATCAATATCTAATGGTCCTAATTACACGTGACTCGCGTGACTACGTGTCGTTCCGTGCAGTGACTAAATTTTTCACGTGTCGTGCCGTGCTGTGCCAAAGTTTTAAAAGATAGGCACGGCACGCGAATGGTCACGGCATGGGACACGCGAATCACAACACGTAACTGACACGCGTGCCGTGTCGTTCCGTGTCATAACTGTACCATTCCATGACGGAGCCGGCTCCGCCGTGCCATTTTTCCCACTCTAATTTCAACCCTACTCTATAAGGTTATGTTTGGTTGAATTGAGAATAGGCTATTCTTGAGAACAAGCTATTCGGTATTTGGTTGGGTCAGAATATCTAGAATAGGGAACCAAACTTGTTTGTCTTATTAGAAAAAGTTATTCTCACAAAAAGTTAGAACAAGCTATTATAACAAGACAAACGCCAATTTTACTATTCTAGTTATTCTAAGATTGCAATCAAACAACCCAAACTAATAATTGTTAAAAAAAGTATTTTAATAATGTATCTTACATAGTTGATGTATTTGTCATATATAGCACCTAATTAGGTTCTCTACTTTCTCACATTTTTAAGACCAGATGTCATTTTTAAAACACAAAATTTTAGATCATAAAAGTCACTTTTAGTTTAACAAGTTTTGTTGGACCACTAAACTTGGCCTATGATTTAGGAGTGCAAATGTGCAATTATTCATCCATATCCGGATATGAATCTGTACTCAAAAATTAGATACAAATATTTGATATCCGAATATCTGTACGAATACAGATACGAATATAGTTTTAAATTTTAATTATCTACATCGAATAGTAAATATATACCATGTAGTTTAATATATATTATGAAAAAAATTATATTGTTCATCATTATAAAAAGTGAATTGTTCGCACGGAAGTGTATGCACAAAGTTTCAGTACAGCAAGCTGTACCTTTTAACCTTAAATACACTTTTGGTTCAGACTGCAAGTATACAATCCTAGCACGTAGTATATTGTCGGGTATCAATCACAGGGACGGTTCAGGTCTTAACCGGACTCTACTTAAGTTAATTAAAGACTAGAAGTTGGAAAAGGTTGGTTTTGGTTGTTTATAATTCCTACAGATTCAATGACAGTAATTAAATACAAGAAAGTAAATAAACTTGGTTTTGAATCAATAATAAAAGGCGTTTCCAGGGTATGACTTCATCTCAGTTCTGCCTCGAGGTACCCGGTCCGTGTAGTGTCCTACACAGGCCGTGTCTAGTGTACACTGGTCGGGTACTGTCATACACGGTCCGTGTGGTCCCCGAGTGAATGCAGCAGTTACTGTCTCTTTGTATTGTTCCTTTGTGTAGGGTTCTACTGACCAAACCTCAACTGTCGTTTGTTAGTTCATTAACTTGGTGTGGAATTGCAATATTTGCCCTCGTCGGGTTCTAGACCTCAACTATCGTATATCGGTCCGAATTACCTAGTTGCTTGTTTGGTATACTAAAGGTAACCTCTATCCGTCGATAGAGAAAATGTTCACCTATCGGCTACTACTTGGTTTCACCTTTCGGATCACTAATCCTACCTCATGTACTTAGTTTGGTTGAGAGATCATAAGGGCCAAAGTACCTTCTAGATGTGGTCATTCACCTAGTAGTAAACCAATAAGAATCAATCAATTTAATCTAAGCAATTGAAATCAAACACAATCAAGCAAACACAAATTTCAACACAAGAATCCAATAACTAATATGCAAGACAAAACATTCGACTACATCACAACCCTAGAAACTGAAAAGTCTACTCAAACATAGTTCTAAAACAGATAAAAGATATGATAAAGATAGTGCTCATGGCAGAATTCGAAGTAGTAAGAAGATCCGTCGCAAATCTCTCGATTTTTGCCTCTCTTCTTCTTCTCCAAGCCAAGCCGTCAAGCCCCAACCCTAGGTCTCCTCTCTCAGATCCAGAATGCCTTTCTCTGGCGAGAAATCCAGCTTATATTCTTAATTCGTCGACCTTCCTTCATTAGCCTTGTTTCCAGATTTCTGGATCTGTTTCCGGAAATGCTTGACACGGGCCGTGTCAGATCTGTCCTGCCCGTGTTACCTGTGCTTCTTCAGTGATCGAGTCAGCAACTGTCTGTGGTCGAGTCAGTGGTCGAGTGAGGTTGACACGACCCGTGTGGAATGTGACACGGACCGTGTAGAGACTTCTTAATTCCAGATTTCTCCTCGATTTCGCTTGAATCCTACAAAATAAGAATAAACTTGCAGCAGTACCACATTCTAAGGATATTCAATGAAATATAACTGATTTAATGGATTTAAACACAGGTTTGGTACAATTTTAAGGTCGAAATATAGATAAGTTTGCGAGATATCATGAATATTTGTATGTGTCTGTTTAATATGATTGTATATGTTTAATATCCGATCCGTATCCATATCTGAAAAATATTTGTGTTTAATATGATCGTATCTATCTAATATCCGATCTGTATCCGTATCTGAAAAATATTTGTCTAACGATATTACAAAAATGTTGGAGAGAGAAAGTGTCAAGTGCTAAGCTTAATTCAATAAGCGCTGGTTTTAATTTGACTTAGTCAACTAAAGCAAAGGTAGGATTATAATTTTGACCCATTTTTTATGTATTGATATTTCCGTTGAGTATGTGATATTAAAAAATCACGTGGTTCCAAAAAATATAAAAGAAAAAAATGTCTCATTTGTAATATTAAATATTTTTCAGTAATATAAAAATTAAAATAATTCTATAATACAAAAATGATGAATTTGTAGTCAATTAAACTAATTCGGAAAAAAATATGTAACGAATCTTAGAAAATATAGGCAGCAGTAACAAACAAAGAATACGGTTGTAATATTCTTTTATAAAATACTGTTTGATGAAATAACCAATATTTGTATTTAAAAGTAAAAATAAAAAAATAAAAGAAGTGAGGATATAGCTCAAAATTATATGTCGTCTTTAATTAATATATAATTTTGAGGGACATTAATTTTGTTGAATATATATACATGTAGCTAGGCTGGAGGTCCAGATTGGACAGTGCCTGTAGGCTGTAGGAAGAAGGGATCATAGCTAGTTTAAGCCCCAATTAAGGCCTTGACCTATTAATTGAAACCCTCTATATCTGTTAACTACTAATTCATTGTTAATAACTTAATTGCAACAAAAGGAAATACGTACTGCGCCATTGTCCATTGAGGTTCTCCTTGGTAATTTTATCAATTAACCCCTAAAAAAAAAAGATAAATGACATCGTGTGCGTAAAAGTACAATCTTGAAGCTTATGTATCACTAAACATATCATCATATACCAAAATAGACCAGTCAAGTTACGTCACGTGTGTCGGTCGCATGACATGACTCGTGTGTCGCATGACGTCACCATTCACGTGACTTGACTATCATCCACTATCTTAGTCACGTCACGTCACATATTATATGACCAATTTTTAAAAAAAATTCTTAATTATAATTATATTGTAACAATTTTTTTATTTTTTAGTACATTTTTTTTATTTTCTTTGAACTAACTTAAATTTAAAACAATAATTAACCGCAATCAGTCACGTCATGTGCCGTAACTATTCGCGTGACGTGACTATCATATATCCACCATTTTAGTTATGTCACGTCACATCACGTAAAACTAATTTTTAATCACGTGATGTGACCAAGTCACAGTATGGTAGTCATGTCACGTCACATCACATTTTTACTTCTCTAGTTGAAACACACCAATGATGTGGCTCTATATATCTCTTTTCAAAATCCGGCCAAACTCCTTTTCTTTGCCATATATAGTTACTTATTTTCTAATTTGCAAAATAAAAATCTAGCCTAGTCTTAATTGTTGGGCAGAACTTTGTTCCAGTTTGAAGTGAACAAGTGCCACAATTTTGAAGTCAATTGATTTTTTCAAAAGAAAACTAATTAAAACCAGCATGCACCATGGGTAATTAAGTGTTCTATATATGCTTATTTATAGAATAACATAAGACAAGACAACAAATTAAGTAAAAGTAAAATGAGGGCTACATATAATTAAAAAATCAGAAATTGAGTAACATATCAAGTGCCAACAGTAAATTAACACACAAATATTGAAGCATGCATGTACGTATAAATATTGAAACGGCACGTACAAATTTTGAAGCGAAATAAAATGAGAGCTAGCTACATGATAGATCAGAGATGGAGTATATAACATGTCAAGTGTCAACATAGTAAACACACAAATATTGAATATATATGTACGTATAAATATTTATTGAGAAAGAAAGACGTACACATAAATATTAAATATTGAAGCTAAGCGGTACGTACGGATCTCGAAGCGAACTAGACCGCAGATCGATCGATCCATGGGAGACACAATTAATTCTCCTGTTTAATTGTAATATCTGGATCGAACCATCTCAACCCTTAATAAACAAAACTTATATATATTAATACGTACGTACGTAGGTGCCGCGTGTCCGTGCAAGCAAAGCTATATATAATTATAATTATTGGCGTCTCTTTTCTTTTCTTGACTCTTTAATTGACTCTCCAATCGTGTTTGGGGCCAGCAGACAGAGACTGAGCTGCTATTATTGTATTTTATTTTATTTTATCTATTTTATTAATTTATTATCTAGAGATGCGTTCAGATCTGCATCTGCTGACTAATAAAATATTTTTTCTCTGATTTGCTGGCTAATAAAAATATTTATACTATTTCAACACTTCAAAGGGCAAAGGCGATGAAATTTACTAATAATGTTTGTTTTCTGACTGGAATCAATTTTTGAAGCATGCAATCAATGTTCATTTAGCATCCTCTATCTCTTTCTCTATCTCTACCATTTAATCACTGTATTGCCATGTCCGACGACTCTCTCCACATCTTGGTCTTTCCATGGCTAGCCTTTGGCCACATGCTTCCTCTCCTCCAACTCTCCAAGTCCCTCACCAAACGGGGCTACCGCATCACCTATATCTCCACACCCACAAACATCCAACGGCTCGTGCAAATCCAGCCTGACCTTTCTCCCAGCATACAGTTCCTCTCCTTCCCGCTTCCTCCAGTCGAGCACCTACCTGAGACGGCCGAAGCTACGGGAGACATACCATTAGAGAAGGTCCAGTACCTCAAAAAGGCATTTGATGGCTTGGAAGCGCCCTTCTCCACCTTCTTCAAATCGGCTTGTGCCCATAAAAGCACAAGGCCAGATTGGGTCATCATGGCCTTCACACATCACTGGCTCCCTAAAATAGCGGAGGATTGTTGTGTTCCATGTACATACTTCTCGGTCTTCATAGCTCCTGCCTTGGTCTTCTTCGGGCCATGCTCAGAACTGCTTAGTGGGTATCGGACCTCAGTTGAGGATTTCACTGTACCACCGAATTGGATCCCCTTTCCTTCCAATGTTGCCTTCCGCCTCCATGAGGCCCGTTCTTTCTTAAGTGTCGGCGAGAAAAATGCATCTGGTGTTACCGATGCAGAGCTGATTGTTTCAGTTATTAACGGAAGCAAGTTTGTCTGTGTCAGGAGTTGCCTTAGCCTCGAGTCTAAATGGCTATCACTTCTCAGCAAGCTCTATGCGAAGGAAGTCATGCCGGTTGGTCTTTTACCGCCTTCTATTGAACAATCATCTAATAGGAGCAATACAGATGTTGGTGAGCTTGATGTCATGGATTGGTTAGATCAGCAACACATGAATCAGTTCTTTACATTGCTTTTGGTAGCGAGGCCACTTTGAGCTTAGAGCTTCTTCATGAGCTAGCTCTCGGCATTGAGATATCAAAGGTACACCGTACACTTTCTCTGGGCACTTAGGAAGCCGGATGGTTTACCAGAGGGATTCATAGAGCGAACAAAAGAATTTGGAGTTGTAATGGGATGGGTTCCACAAATGAGGGTCTTAGCACACGCATCTGTCGGAGGGTTTCTGACACACTGCGGTTGGAGTTCGGTAGTTGAAAACTTTCAATTTGGGCGCCTTTGGTGCAGTTGCCTATATATGCTAATCAAGGACTGAACGCTCGAATTTTGGAGGAGAAAGAGATCGGGGTAGTTATACCGAGAGATGAAGAAACCGGGAAATTTAGGCGGGAAGAGGTAGCAAAAGTTGTATGGTTTGTCATGGTGGAAGAAGAGGGGAAGGTCATTCGTCACAATGCAAAACAACTCAAGGAGATATTTACAGACAGGAATTCTCATGAGAAACATAAAGATGATTTTGTTGAGAAGCTTAAGACATTCAAATAAGGTGTTTAAGCTAGTGCACCTTGATGCAGAACAGGTGCATTAGGGCCATTTATTTATTGAAACCTGTCAATGGAATTATTTTATCTTCTGCAATATCTTGATGTATTATTTGTAATAGATCTTGCACTTTAAAAAAAAATTGATTCTCATTTGTTTTCATGTGAGTTCATGTCTCAAGCAGGAAATAAATCTGCTGTTATTCCTTTGAAATAACATGAACCTGTTATTCCTATCACAATAGTTGATCTTTGTTGAGATTTGTGCATGAAAAACTTACTTTGTTGAGATTCGTATAGAAATGTTTGAACGGTTGAGATCGAAATATCAGGGTCCTGCTATTCCCAAGGAATAACAGCAGATTTCTTTCCCTCAAGCAGTCATTTCTTTTTTGAATTTGAGACACTGTTTATTTCTTATGTACTTTCAATATTATTGTTGAAGTCACTAAAAAGTAAAAATATAATAAGACTCAACAAATGAGATTACAATGTCCAGTAATGTAATTCTTGCTAACTATTCAATCATAAGCAATGTTTTAAATAGTGTTTATAGCGTCATAGCGGGAAGGCTACAAAAAAAGCTATAGCGAATAGCGTAGCTATAGCGGAAGCTATTCCAAATAGCGTTTTTTTTTTTTTACAAAAATTATATTATATATTTGTACTATATATTAACATTATCTAAAATTTCATAGAACAATAAATAACACCAAATTAATTAAGAAATTATAATATTCATATTGAACTAGTACAAAAGTCCATAGTTCAAAATATCCATAATAATATCATAAACTATCGATCTTTTTCTATACAAAATATCTTAAGCATCATGATTCATTCTATTTTTTTTTTCTATACAAAATAAATTTTATGGATCTTTATTTAAGCCCATATAAATTGTCTAAAAAAGCCCAATATGCATAGCGCGCAAATAGCGCGCTACACGCTATGCGCTATAGCGGACCGCTATTACCGCTATAGCGGCCGTAGCGCAATTAGCGTATTTTCATGCCATAGCTTAGCGTTTAGGGTCCAAAAACGCTATAGCGCGCTATTTAGAACACTGATCATAAGTCAAGAACCTATATACCATCAAAAATCGGAAGAATTAATGTTAATTTCTTTTTCTGGGATATGATATGATATGATAGGAGAAAGAAGTTTTTATGTATACTATTAATATGTTTGGCAATGCAATACAATGCAAAGAAAATATTTTATATAGACTAATTAATTTGCATATTAATGTGATATTTACCTATATGACAACAATATTACTATTTAATCAGATCGGTAATTATTAAGGAGCTATTGGGTTTGTTTGTTTAGAGAGGACTATTTTTTTATATAAAAATATTAAATAATAAGGAAAAATAGAATGAGTGCTTTCGTTTTTTATGTGGTTGAAGGATCTGAAAAAAAATTATATCCAAAGCATACCAATTGCACCACAGTTGTTGTGTGGACTTTGCCACATGAGATCTGATTTTCTTTCCCTCCTCCCTCCGTGTCTCAAATGCGTATCCTCTGAGATATCTCAACTTTTGCGTGGCCGACGTGTCCGGTGTATATTCGGAAATATCGCAGGGGTAGTAGTATTTGAGCCTTCAGATTCGTACAAAACATATTTGAACGATTGGGATTTTCCAAAATAAACTCAAAGTTTGAGATACCTCACAGGATGTGAATTCCTCAGTCTCCCTCTCACTCTTTGAAAGAAGGATATCGTTTCTGTAGTATAGTATATGGCAGCGAATTTATTAGTTTTGATAAAAAAAATTCTCAAGTGCAGTCCAAATAGATGCACTGAAAGGGCTGCACATATATAAAAACGTTTGTTCTGGAGCCGTGGTGTAACCAATTGATTTTCTGACTTTCAAAGTCCAAACAGTCAATCCAAAGCGTTAGATGTAATCTCTATATTAAAATGTGTTTGGAGACCAAATTTTATATTTTTTGAAATTTTTTTTACTATTTATTAAGCCAGTTTTAAAATCGCTGATTTTAATAAACAGTGAAAAAAATTTGGATCATTGAAAACAACGATTTTAAAACTGATTTAATAAATAGTAAAAAAAAGTTCCAAAAAATATAAAATTTGGTCTCCAAGCACATTTTATTATAGATCGAATGTTGAACAGTTTAATCGGCCATTTCGATTTTGAAAATGTAAAAACCGAAGTTTTTGTTCCACGGTGTAGGAACAAACGTTTTGATATTAGCCAACCTCTATATATATAAAATGCTTAAACGTTGATATATAGTTTTCAGAATTAGCTGCACATCGAATTGATCACTTATATCCAACAAATTATAATACTCAAATTTGATGCTGTATAAATAATATTATGTTATATCCCACTAAACAATGGACCACATAGAGCAATGAATGGGACAGCACAGAGAAATAATTACATAAACAACCATAACAAATTTGGAGGTTGTGGGACCTTTAAATTGAACTTAATTAATTACCACACAATTAATGCATGTATAGTTCTTTCTCTGCAGCTGCTGCAGCTCTGTCGACGTTAGGAATTAATTAATTATTTGTGTTCAATGGTATTATAGAACAATATAAATGCACATGCAGTACCTTATACAACCGTCCTGTAGTACTCTGTAGAAAATAATTAATGTTTGAGCATGCATGCGTTGGCGAGTTTTGATTTGGAATTAATTTGACCGACGAATCAGAGAGAGTAGATATATAGACATCGATCCTACTATGCAGTGGCGCATTTTGTAAAATTGATCTCCATTCATATTTTGAAAGTGTGTCTTCACTAGTGGATTGACAAACCGACGAATCAGAGAGAGTAGATAGACATCGATCCTACTATGTAGTGGCGCATTTTGTAAAATTGATCTACATTCATATTTTGAAAGTGTCTCCACTAGTGGATTGACAAAACCCACCCGGTTCAGGACCGGACCGACCAATCCGTGGACCGGTCCCGGACTGGTCCGAGCCCATGCCTAAATCCGAACCGGACTGTCTAAACAGGTGGGCCGGGTTAACCAAGGCGCGGATCACTATTTTTGGACCCAACCCATCCAGACCCAACCCGTGTGAACCCCCGGATCCGACCGGACCAGACCGGACGAACCCGTGCCAAACTCGGGTCCAACATGCCGAACCGTGCCAACCCGTGCCGAACTGTGCCAACCCGGATCCAACCCGTGCCAACCCGGACCGAACCGTGCTAACCCGAACCGTGCACCACGCATGAACTGGGTCCAGTGAACCGCGCATGGCAAAAAATTTTTTTGCTGCAACCAAGAATCGAACAGGGACCTATGTGATAAGCAACATATCACTTACCACTACACTATCTCACATTTGTTGTCTAAAACTACTAACTTTTATATTTAAGTTATACTTGAGTTGATTTTTAATATTTAATTTATATAATACAAGTGTTAAATTAATAACTTAAATATTTGGATACAATACGGCTACTATATAACTTGTATATATTTAATTTAATTTATATATATTTTTGAAAATTAACGTATCACCATATCCGTATCGTATCCAATACAATACCCGTACCCGTGTCCATGCAACATAGGTAAAGAATGATTTTATACTAAATATGAATTAACAATTTAACATATATACATATTATTCGACATCTTAATTAAAATTAACATATTCATATGTTAATTGATATGTTAATTCTATAAACTTTAATTTGAATTAATGTTCACACGGAAAGCGTGTGCACAAAGTTTCAGTACAGCAAGCTGTACCTTTTAACCTTGGTACACCTTTCGAGTCGGGTTGCAAGTGTACAACCCTATCGAGCAGTATATTCAGGTATCGATCCACAGGACGGTTTGAATGTTTCTAGACTCTGCTTAAATTATATAAAAACTCTAGAAGTTCTGCAAAGGTTGGTTGTTTGTTTGTTTAAATTCCTAACAGTTCAATAGCAGTAATAAAACACAAGAAAGTAAATAAAACTGGTTTTAATCAATAATAAGAAGGCGTTTCCAGGGTTATGACTTCATCTCAGTTTTGCCTCAAGTTGTCCGGGCCGTGTCATTTCCTACACGGGCCGTGTCAGTGTACACGGGCCGTGTCATTTCCTACACGGTCCGTGTTGACCTCAAGTGAATGCAGCAGTCACTGTTTCTTTGTATCGTTCCTTTGTGTAGGGTTTTACTGACCAAACCTAATGTTCCTAAACCTCAACTGTCGTTTATTGGTTCGTTAACTTGGTTTGGAGTTGCAATATGTGCTCTCGTCGGGTTCCAGACCTCAACTGTCGTTTGTTGGTCCGAAGTACCTAGTTGGTTGATTGGTATACTAAAGGTAACCTCTATCCGTCGATAGAGGAAATGTTCACCTGTCGGCTACTACTTGGTTTCACCTTTCGGCTACTACTTGGTTTCACCTTTCGGATCACTAATCCTACCTCATGTACTTAGTTTGGTTGAGAGATTATAAGGGCTAAAGTACCTTCTAGATGTGGCAATTCATCTAGTGGTAAACCAATATAAATCAAACAATTTAATCTAAGCAATTAAAATACTACTCAATCAATCAAACACAAATTTCAATACAAAGATTCAATAACTAGCATGCAAGACAAAACATTCGATTACATCAAAATCCTAGAAACTAAGAAGTCTACTCAAACATAGTTCTAAAACAGATAAAAGAGATGATAAAGATAGTGCTCATGGCAAAGTTCGAAGTAGTGAGAAGATCCGTTGCAAATCTCTTGATTTTCGCCTCTCTTCTCCTTCTCCAAGCCAAGCCGTCAAGCACCAACCCTAGGTGTCCCCTCTCAGATCCAGAATGAGCCCTCTGTTGGACAGAGAGGCCCCCTTTAATGCCAATTCGCGACCTTCCTTTATTAGCCTTGTTTCCAAATTTCTAGATCTGTTTCCGGAAATGCTTGACATGGGCCGTGTCAGATCTTGTACGGCCCGTGTAACCTGTGTCCTTGGCTCAAATTATAGATCTTCTCGCAAGCTTTCTGAAAAGTAGTCATACACTCAAAACGGAGTTACGAGTCAAAAGTTATGACTGTTTTAAGTTCGGGTGCTGAAATTTCAGCATCATATGAATGGTGTCCTGGTCGTGTCCGTGGTCAGGCAGAGGGTTGTACGGTCCGCATAAGAAGGTACACGGACCGTGTATAAACCTTTGAATTCTAGATTCTTCCTCGGTTTCGCTCATTTTCTGCAAAGTAAGAACAAATGCGCAGCAGTACCACATTCTAGAGATATTCAATGAAATAAACACGATTTGACAGTTTTAGGCACATGTTTTGGTACAGAAATTGGTCGGAATTATAGGTCAAACGAGACATCAATTAACATATGTATCTTCTTAATTAAAAATATTTTATACTATTATATGCAATATATTTAAAAATATTTTATACTATTATATGCAATATATGAGTAATGGAGAGAAGTGTTATTAGTTTGCATTAAGGAAATTTTATACTTAATATATAAGACTATAGATCGGTAAATAGTTGTCTATTTTAATATTTTTAATTAAGAAGATTCATATGTTATTTTATATTTTTTACCAAACCCGTTGGTGAGCACAGCTCACCCTAGTTCTGCTCATCTCATTATTATCCAATACTCCCAAAGTCCCAATACAACTGGTACATTGTGGTACCACTTGACATGGCAACCACTAATACAAGCCACCCGGGACTCTTTTCTTTCTCGTATGCCACCTTGGCACCGGCAGCCATCATGGCTGATATACTTTCCCAAATTTATAAGGTGTCCCATGTTGCCTTCGTCAAACCATCTCCTTGCACACTATACCATAAAAAGGAAATTACAATCTTTCTCATCAAAAAGTATATGTACCATAGTTAAGGTTTTAATTATGTAGTGAATTAACATTTAAAATGAAATTAGACAATTAGTTAAAGATCAATTAACAACCTGCATTGCTCTCCAGTAGTAAGGTAGAAAAGACATAGCATAGGCCAAGTCCCTGAAATGCTTTCCTGTTTCAATTAAATTTTTGAACTTCTAAGTATATTTATATTATTATTCTTATTTAGTAATTTTAGTATGACATGTAGAAATCCACCATAACCACCTAAAAGAAAATAATTGAGAGAAATTGTTGTTTGAAAAGTATCTCATTTTATCTAATTAGAATACCAAATTATTTATCTTTTTTCTATCTATTCCGTACCTTACTGAAGGCGAGAGAACAATGTTCCTTAGTATTCAAAAATAGAGAAATCGAGTTGACTTGTACAAAACATTGAAAGGGCAAACTAGCAACAGCAAAAACAGGCTTGGCAGACACATGTGTGCCCAAAGACGGTGAGGCCGAGAAAGCAGCAGATTCATCTTCCGATTTCCTCTTTTGACCACTTCTGTCTGAAACAGAAGCGCTTGTTGTAGCCAGTCTGTCAATTAACAAAGCAATGGAATATAAGATAACTGGAAACAACAGCATGCAATACAATGTTGGACTTGTTTTCCCTTTTCTTCTTATGTATTTGCTTGAGGTGCTCCTCCATGCAGCACATTGTTTTTGTTCCGGACTCGCCTCTTATAGGTACCCCAAACACCATATTGTTTCAGTAAAAAAACTCATCAGAAGCATCTAGAAGGAACAATATCACATCAACCGTACATGGGCAACAGATAATAATGAAAATGGTGTTTCTGAGCATGTGTGACTATTAAGTGTCTTGTATGCAAGTGTCTGTGCAATTAAAAAAAAACATGGAATGTTATGAACTAACCTGGAATCAGCTTTTGCACCAGTACTCCCGGTTGCCCATGAAAATACAGGGGTCTCTGGTTTCTCCTGTTACTTCAAACCAGTACTGAAGATAGGACTAGAGGATTTTTCATCCTTTTTGGCTAATACATCAAAAGAAGTTGTAGGCGGAACAGGCACAGAAGGAAAATTGAATTTGATAGGAGGGGTTGTTGTGGGAGAAAAGGCAAATGGAGCTGAGAACACCTTGTATGCTTTGATGTGCTAGATTCCACCTTGTGGAAAACATTTTTTACTGGCACAGTAGTCTCAACCTTATCATTGAATTCCTCGTCGTCGTCGTTGTCCAGAAATTCCTTGGAAAGCAAATAACAAATGAAGCAAATAAGAGTTTATATATATATCGAGATAAAAATCATGACTAAATACTACTCAATGGCATCACACAGAATAATCCACGGGGATCCAGCACAAATTGCTTGACAAAAACATTATGCAAGTGTAAAACGGTTAAAAATAAAATGTTGCCATACCTCTGAAACACTCATTCGAAAAGCCGGCTTGGTTAATTTTGGAAATGCTACAGAATTCGAAGTTTTGTCAGAAACTGATTTCCCAGTTTTTGTACTTGCCATGGATCCAATCACACCAACACCGTTACCTTGAAATCGAACTCCAGAACCAAGATCTCGTCTTCCTCCGCCACTACTGCCTTACGAGGGGAGATGCTGGTGCTGGTGTTGAGATGGAGCAGCGACACGGAAGCAACGTCGGCGCTGAGATCGGCGGAGGTGAGCATGAGGAATCGCATGGGAGAGACGACGTCGACAGTGGTGAAATGAGATCGGCGGAGGTGAGAGCGGCTGTGCGGGGGAGAGGGAACTTGAGGAAAAACCTAGCGGGATTTAGAATAAAGAAGTGGTGAAATGAGGTGTTCTGGCGGCTTGGTGAAATGAGCTCTAGATCGGGACTCAAAAAAAATCGAGCAACATCAAGATCGGCTCAAACAACAACACCGATCCTGATAAGATCTGCACTATCAAGATCGGTTCATTATTAACAGCCGATCCTAATAAGTCAAAATCAAGATCGGACTTAGTAAACAACCGATCCTGATATGTTCTGGACTATTAAGAACGGTTTTTTAGAAACAAACGATCCTGATACTCACTTTCAAGATCGGCCCATACTATTTGACCGATCCTAAAAGTATTAGTATCACATTTTTTAAAAGTCCGATCTTGATGGGGCGATACTATTTGTACATTTTCTACTAGTGAAAAAACAGCAAAAAAAAAAAGACAGGACCAGACTGGACTCGGACCGGACCCGGACTATGGATCCGCCGGACCCGGACTGTGCCAACCCGTCGACCCGTGCCAACCCGTACCCGGGTCAACCCGTAGGCCAGGCGGATTAGGACCAGCCCGTTTTCAAAACCCAGTCTCCACTCCTAGGTAGCTAGTACTATGTATACAATTAAGTTTGCCTTAGAATATAGACAACTTGTGGCATTGCTTGGTCAGTACTCAAATATCAAGTGTACGTGTACTTTTGTATTAATTGAATGAATGCCTACGTACGGACTTTTCGACCAAAATTAATATTATTTTGAATTTGAATGGCCAACACATGCATGTCATTTCCTGTAAATTTTAAGAGCATTAATTACATTTGTCATATCGAAAAGATCGATTTCCTCCAGAAATTTGAAAGAAAGTTGAAAGTAATCTTACGTTCTGACTATCTCATTTTTTACTTTGTATTTTTGCTTGTGAGCAGTTGCCTAATTGTGTGAGCATCACTAGATCCGCAATTACAATTGTGTCACAAGTCCAACAAAGAAAAACGAGAAACAGATATATAACAAATACAAAGAGAAACATATAACAATGTGAAGAAAAGAAATCCATGAGGCAAATTATATATAGTCCAAACTACACTAACAAATTAATAAATATACTTAGAAACTCTAGGTTTTTTGAAAAATGCTCACATCGGCCAGAATCTGACCGGGCTTTTTTTTTTTTTTTAAGAGACACTATGAAGAGCAAGATGATGAAATCTAACACTGAAAATTCAAATTTTTTGTTTAAGTTATTTGTTATATTACTTCTTTTGATGTATAATTATCATATTTATACTAAAATACACTAAATTACTTGAAATTATGTTGAATTACACTATATTATATTAAATTACGCTAAATTATGTTAAATTACGCTAAAATACGGTAAACTCCGGTAAAAATTACATATGAATATGGATGATATCTTTACTGAGAAGGCGAAATGACGACGAAACTTCAAATGACCATAAAACGGCGCTCGAGTGTCCGATTTTAGCAAATGATCATTTTTCGGAAAGCTTGCGAAAATACGCATGCATCAGTGCCTGCGATGCCGGATTTCAAAATTCAGAATTGCTAAAAAACAAAGGGAAGAGCCTCAAAACTTGAGTTGAAGTTTCCGATTAAGATTTTCATTTCTATTATTCAATCTAAGTAGCTCAATAAATTAGTTATATAATGAACTTGTAGAATACTAATTTTTACTATTTTTGAAAGTTTTTTACTATTTTTTATGATTCATGAAAGATGGCACAAAATCGGCATAATTTTACGTAATTTTGCTTAGTTAGCGTAATTTACCGTATTTCATTATAATTAGCGAAATTAGTGTAATTTAGCGTAATTCAACATAATTTAACATAATGTAATATAGTGTAACTCAACATAATTTCAAGTAATATAGTGTATTTTAGTATAAATATGATAATTATAAATCAAAAGAAGTATTCTAACAAATAATTTAAATAAAAAATTTAAATTTCAGTGTTAGATTTTATTATCTTGCCCTTCATAGTATCTCTAAAAGAAATCAACGAGGCAAATTATAGTCCAATAACAATGTGAAGAAAAGAAATCCATGAGGCAAAATTTGACCTTGGTTTCTGGACGAAGCCCCCCCTTCCCTTCAAATTTGGTCAATGCATAGGAAGTAGTACGTGAATTTGAAGTTGGTATTGACGTAAATTTATATTTACAATTTTGTTTACTACTCACCATGCACATGCAGGAGCAGGACACACCTCCCCATAATTAAAGTTAATTAAGGCAATTAATTAATGCTAACTGTCGCCCACAAATTCAATTCGCTTCTATATATCTTGTTTGTACTGTACAAAATTCAATTTCTTCATATTTTAAGTTGATACAAATGTTCAATCGAATTAAAACAAGGTGATATGTGGAAATATTTAAATTAATTATAATGAATTTGTGAATTCATAATAGTTTGTGTGTGTGTGTGTGTGTGTGTTTAAGAGATGAGACTAGCTTGCATGTGAATTAATAGTTTTAATTAATATCATTAATTCTGGCTTGAACTTGTGAATGTTGCTTAATTAGGAGATATTCAAGAGATGAGACTTTGGAGGTAGTTATCTGGACGTACTTGAAAATCTCAAAATTAATTAATTACCAATTAAATTAAACCTTGCCCGTTAAAGTTCATTTTACTTTTTTCCAAACCATTAACCATGCTCGTTAATTTGCTCTGGCGGATACAATTAAGCACCAGTACCATTTGTTTAATTTCTCCTCTCACGCGCGCGTGCCTTATTGTTGCATGCATGGCAAATGAGCAGTATCCTCTACGAACTCTGAAATTACATCCAAAACCTAATATTAATAACTTGCTCATATGTCTTCTATTGGTCTTCTTGTTATTGCTTGGTTATTTCGTATATTTTTCAAACATTACAAGCTTTTTTAGTTTTCCAACCACACAACGGAGTACTACTTCCGGTCATGCCCTTGCAACAGGTATGGATATATATATATATACACTAGCTAGTTTCTTAATTGTTATGACATTATTGTGTTAAACCTTTTGTAGTTCTAGCTTATATATATGATCGATGTATTAATTTTTCTG
This sequence comes from Carex parvula, assembly GCA_025461045.1. Lineage (NCBI taxonomy): Eukaryota > Viridiplantae > Streptophyta > Magnoliopsida > Poales > Cyperaceae > Carex > Carex parvula. Next base: position 129,570 of record JAJGRW010000483.1, read on the forward strand.
TAGGAAACTATAATTGTTTTTCCATTAATAAACAGTAGTGATTTGGAATCTTAATTAAATTTACATCATAGAACTTATTAACTCATTAAGAGGGTAAAAGTAAAACCAAGCTGATCTTCAAAGGTTAAATTGCTTTCAGAAAAGGTTAAAAGAAAAATTAAATGATTTATTAGTTTATAAGGATCGATAACATTTAAAATTAAAGCAGGCAGTAATGGTGACATAATGACCTGTGATCTGTACAACGGCACCTGGGTTCGTGATTATGGAGGCACTATTTACACGAACATGACATGCAAGACCATGCCGGATGCACGTAACTGTGAAAAATATGGCAAGGATCACGACTTTGTCAAATGGAAGTGGAAACCGCACGAATGCCATCTCCCTCGTTTCAATCCGGAAGAGTTTCTAAATGCTGTCAGAGGGATGAATTTGGCATTTGTCGGAGACTCAGTTTCCCGGAATCACAAGGACTCACTTCTTTGCATGCTTTCTCAGGTAACCTAGCTATTACTTAATAATTTTCTACTTGTATAATAATTCATGCTTTCAAAATAATTTCTAAAATATATATACACTATATTTTATTTTGTCAGGTTGAGTCTCCTCAGAACACATACAACGACATAGAGAACCAAATCACAAAATGGTACTTTGAAACTTACAATTTCACCCTGATGCATCTATGGACGAGATTTTTTGTCCGGTATGAGGACAGGAAGGTTAATGGGTCGGTCACTGAAACCGACGTGTACCTAGACGAGATGGACCCGAATTGGGTGAACCATGTGCATGAAGCCAACTATGTGGTTGTGTCAGGAGGACACTGGTTTTTCAGACAACTCAACCTGTACCAGCAAAACAAGCTGATCGGTACTGTCTTTGCACAATCACAAAAAAAAAACACCCCTGCACTGGGCTGGATATTTCCAATGCAAAACGCATTTAGAACTGCACTGAACTATTTGAATTATAAAAATAATTATACAACAGCAAGTAGTAGTAGTAGAAGTAACAGTAATACCAGTAATACCAATAATAATGTGCGGTTAGTAGTGGTGAGGACCTTCGCTCCAAGACATTATGAGGTTGGGCCCTGGAACTCAGGTGGAGTTTGCAATAGAACAAGACCCAATTTGGATTTAGGTGTGTTAAGCGGTAACCACTTGGAAATGAGGAATATGCTGCTGGAGGAAATGGAGAGGGTGAGAAATGAAGGTGGAGGTGGAGGTGGAGGTGAAGGTACTGTCAGTGTCAGGTTTGCAGCGATGGATGTGACAGGGATGATGGATATGAGGCCGGATGGGCATCCCGGGCTGCACTGGGACAACCGGTGGAACCCTGGGTTGAGCGACTGCACACATTGGTGCATGCCCGGAGCTATTGACATGTGGAATGAGCTCTTGTTTCTCACACTACAAAAATACATCTAGTTCATTAATTAATTGTTGCAATTTACCAGTGCAGTACTGTAGGATGTTTTACTTAGCTCATATGTCGCTAATGTATTTTTTTTCTTAATTAGTTTGTTTCCGCATATATATGTAACCTTTACTTTACTTTGTACTGTATTGATGTTGGAGATTTAGGAGGTTTTGGACCATCCGAAAAAGTGATATTGTACTTGTGAATTTGGATTAAGAATAATTAAGTACTAGTCAAGTGCCCGTGCATTGCATCGGGATTTTTTTATCCAATTATTTATCACAATTGTACAAAAATCATGATTATGATAAACCACTTTAAATTTTAGAGGGATGAGGAAGCTATCTTTCCAGAGAAGAATACACATGTTTGATTGTAAATGACTGTAGGCTTACATCCATTTTGGATACACATGTTTGATTGTAAATATAAAAGATCCCCTAAAATTCATTTGAAAGTTATCCTAATCCTTAAACAGTGGGTATGTAAACCCCTCATAATCCCAAGATTTGTTGTCAGTGTACGTAGAAGCAACCTTCGAGATAGCCTATCTAAATGTTGTTGCCTCAGCTTGCGGTGGACAACAAGCCATTGCCTTTGGCCTTTGCTAATTCGTCGATTTCTTTCTTTTCTCATTCCACTCCATATATTGGTAACATTTGTATCACAAATCACCTGAATAAACAAAACAAGAAAAAATATCCGTTAGAAATGCAAAAAATCCAGTTATAGGGGATGCTTAGCACCCTTTCCTTTATACCTATTTCGACCCCTACTGATAGTGGTATTTTTACTTTTGTTAACACCTGTAAATCTTTATGTGGTCAATAAAAGTGTAGTATCGATGTATAATCAAGATACATGTAGTAGTAGCAGCAGGTAATCCAAGGGCAGCTAAGACACCTCCTTTTCTCAGTAACTCCAAATGAGTGAAAAGACTGCATGTATGTCAGCATGTGAATATAAAACTGAATACTTTTAATCAATTTATTACCTCCCAGTGATTATCAACAAACTTGAAGTTTCACACACTTTGTTCCTCACTTGTGTCTTGGAAATGCTTGTGAATTTTTGTTGCAATGCATCAACCACTTTATTCAACACATGGGGGCAGGATTTGATCAGCCAAACCTATAAAAACAAAATTAAAAAATTAAATATATTTTATCTCGTGTACATGAAAGAGAGTAAAATTATCAGGCACTTGCCAATGCACCATAGCAAAAAAACCATAATACCAAATATAAAGAGAAAAAAATCCTTTGTCTTTTTTCTCATTCTAATACTACCTAAGCAGCACCTCACAAGTTAACCGCATAATATGTGAGAAATCAGGCCGAATGTTGGTACGTTTAAAGGAATTAATTGGGCAAATACAGTCCCTATTTATGAGGAATTAACATCCCCTGAGATATCTCAAACTTTGTGTTGATCTGTGGAAAATCCGAACTGTTTAAATACTTTCTGCACGAATCTCAAAGCAAATAATACTGGCACCCTGCATTTTGAATAGACACAGAAAAAAAGTTGGCCCGGTCAGGTACCAAGCTAGTGAATTATTGATGCCAGGTCAGGTACAGGTACATTTTGCAACAAAGACATGAAAATTCTCACTCACATCCATTCCCGATGACCTTGAGTTCCTTCTTGATCAAGGTACTTAACCGCCACGTGTTGCGCCTCTAAACCAGGTCTGAGCTTATCAGGTATGCACCCTTTGTAGACAGGTCCGAACCCGCCTGACCCTATGATAAATATTTTATTTAATTACTATATGATAAATATTATTACAAGTTTTGGCATTAAAAAAGGAAGAGAACTGAAACCAACTTCTCTAAATTTGTAGTCGTAACCAACCCTCAACGTAGCATATCTTTTGATAGGATTATATTTGAATTCAGAAGCAAGTGAGACCTGACAAAAAAGGAATGAGGTTAATTTTCAAAATCTTAATAAAAGCAGAACTGATCCAATTGCATGGGTATCTGACCTTCTCAGATAAAATCTGGACGAAAGACAATGAAATTGCTCCCTCATTCCAAACTCGTCCACTTGCGATCTAAATTAAAACAGATAGGCATCAGGCATGACAAATTTAGCGGAACACTCAGAAAGTATTACAAGAGACAAAAATTAATTCATTATTATTTTCAGGAGAAAATATATAAATGAATATATACCAAGTAAAATAAACCAACCATTTTGTTAGTGTTATATCGAGCAGCAAAATTAATTCGAGACATGTTGTGCTCTGGCTGCCAAACTACTTCAGTGCCCAATGATTTGGGGGTTACACTCTGCAATTTAGAAGTGCATTAAAAATTAGGATTTTTCTCTACAGCACACTGTTATCTGAAATTACTTGTGCAAGTATATACCTACCTGTATGTAATTACCACAGTATAAGCCACTGTTATTATAGTGGAACAGAGACTGGTAATCTTTACCCTGTACGACGATTGAAACAATTAAGCATCAAAAAGTAAACGTGCATAGCATATGTGATTCTAAAAGTACACATTTAAACAGACTTGCCTTGTAACCACACCAAAACGATGTACGTGTAGGCTGCTCATTTGTCATCTGACAGAGAATTAAAACCAACTTTTTAGGAAAGCAATTTCATGTGAGCAGGAGCTTATTATATTACAAAAGAAACATGAAAGCACCTCTAATGCTATATCGCAAGAGAGGTTATTAATCAAATTATACTTGACACATGCCATCCACATTCCAAAATTTACTATCTCTCCATCAAGTTCAACCTGCACAAGCTCTTGATTAGAAACTATTTACATCCAGTACCAGTAGTAATTAAATACAAAAGAAATGACAATGAAAGTAATAACCTTTGGATCATGAAAAACAGCACTAAATGCATAAAACCTTTTGAAAATTTTAGTAATCTCATGTGAGTCATTAGGAACCTCCTCTGAGTACATGACCAAGCTGTCAGATTATTTAAGGTCAAGTTTGGAAAAAAAAGATATTAACAGAAGAATGAAGTTTAAGCAGAATCATTAATTACTCGTTTGGTTGCCAATTTAAATAATACTTGTGCTTAAGGAAGAATCTTTTGTTTAGTATGTTGACCAAAGTAAAGAGGCCCAGTGCATTCCACCTTGGGCCATTTTCATTACAAAATCATAATTGTATCGGACAATTACAATTGATATAGCAATAGAAAGGTTGACAGAAATCAACTAATCACATATGAATTAAAGGGTAAGCAAGATATTTCTGCTAGAGAGAAGTAAGAGCAGAGAGGGAAGTAAGAATGTCATTTTGAATTACCTCGGTAATTTTCCAGAGTATTAGTAAGGTGCCGACTGGAGAAGGTCGTCGAAAACAGGAAAAATTCATTTAGCATATGTTTAATGTTACCAGCAAACAATTTTTCCAGAGGTGAGATTGGTAATTGCAACACTACCAAAAGGATCAACTGAGGCAAATAAATTGTTTAGAAAGAAAGATTGCAAATATATGCATGTACCTTTGAGCTTTCTGTAAACTGTGCAGTTGTTGTCTCAAGGTTTCTGCCTCCCTTCGCCAGAACTAAAAAAGAAAACAGAAATTATGAATAATCTCAAAATTAATATCTTAGCTAATATATTGAGAATATTAACAACTATGTTAAGCTAATGCATTCTGATAAAATTATTGAAGATATATGTACCTTTAGTTGTGAATTCGGGTTCTGCAACAGATGGTGTTCTTCCTTTTGACTTCACATAGCGATCAATTATTGCTTTCATGCTATAAAAGACACCAAGCAGAACATATTATTCTAGAAAAATCTGTGCCAAGGTTTTGCTTGTGAGGAAATCAATAAGTGCATTGCAATCCGCTACGTACATGTCATGCTCAAGCCATATAAATTTAACATTGAAACAATAGTTCTTGTTGCTAGTTTTCAAAAGGCTGTTTCATATATGTTGGCAGTTGGTCCATAGGCACTATGTCCTCGCTAATCCGAACCATATACATATACATCAATCTAAGTACATCATGCATGTAATCAATTAAATCAGCATAAATATTTCACACCAAATATATACCGCATGCATTATGAACATATATTTACATTTGCTACGAAAACTGTAAGAAGTTTCAAGATATTGTATAAGACTATAACTATTGGATGAAGCAAATTAAATTCACCAAAGAGAATTTTAGCTGTTAATAAGAATATCATGATTTTTTATAATAATTAATTCTGGCTTAATCCATCTTGCCAAAATGAAAAGTCCTAAGAAGCACTGTGGCCATTTTTCCAAAAGTTCTATTAGGGTTTTAAGGGAAGAGAGACACAAGAGACAAGTAAAATTAATTTCCCTAGAATGATATCCTCTATCATACAAAGAGTCTTGACATATCCAAGAAAATAAATATACATAACCCAATGGCCCCGAATAGCAATTTGGGTCAAATATAACAAGTTCAAATCACTACCACTTTTTCAAAAACGCCAGAAATAAGAACTAAAAGAAATTAAATTAAGTAACAGCTAGCTAGAGGGGTGAATTAAGGAAGGATTTCTACCTTGTGTTTGTTGATCAATTTTACCGTTGTTATACTCATATTATGCTTGTAACAGTGGTTTCTCATTCCTTTAATTAATTGAAACCGGTTCCTCCAATGTTTGGTATTGGCGCTGGTACTGGTTGAATTTTGATTAATTGAAACCGGTTCCTCCAATGTTTAATTAATTGAAACCCATATTTGAACTTCTATTTGCAATTTCTGTCACGTCTAGTTGAATTTTGATTATTTTCATGAATTGAGATTTGACCAGCTTATGCTAACTAACCTGTTAATGCAAGAAAAGAAACCTTAGATCAATTTTCAATGCAAATGTTTAATGATGGCCTGCGTGTCATAACAATTCTAGAAGGGTATGTAAAGACATTTGGGAATTTATAAGCTTTTATCAAAATGGACTGGTTTGCCTCTAATACCAGTATAACTTGACTTTATTTCCTACTGATTGGTACTAGTATAGTGCTGGTACAGAAATACTAAAGGTTTGTATAGGGTATTGAGAACTAATTAAAAAAAAAACTCATTTAATGGATTAACACAAGATAAGACTTTAACTGAACTTAACCTTAATTATTCAAAAAGATTGATATATCAACTATTGGTTCGTGAGAGTTCAAGTTTGATACACGCCTTTCAATTAGCTCGGTTTACCATGTCTTCTTTCGAATTTGAACGAGCAATCTCTCTTTTATGTAATTCTTGAGAAATGTATTAGCAACCAGTTGTTGGTAGTTTGGTTATCATTCCCAAACAAAGTAATCAACCATGCACAAAATAAAAGATGTAAAAAGGAAAGAAAAAATATACCACCGAATGCGAGGGAAGCTTCTGAAGACGTGGAGTGACCTCAGTAATAACTCCCAAGGTGCCGAAACAATAGCAAGTGCTGACCTCGGTAACAACACCAAATTGACCAATCATGCTGACATCTGCACCAGCTTGAAGTGCCTCCATGAACTCCTTCGTGCCGGACCTCGCAATTGTACCCAGGTTGTTTACCAAATCTGTCGCATAAGTTCAAAAATGTCAGGAAGCTCATTTGAGAACCAAGAATTTTGTTTAAGGCATGAATTGAACATAACTTTGATTGTGCACGTAACAAAACACCGATTTACTGAGCATCAGAACAGTTTGGTTCTGTACCGGTCATGGTTTGGGTCCCGTTACTGAAGTTTTGGAAGGGGTTAGAGCACCAGGGCTTAAGCTTTAGGGTTTGTCTAATGGCTCTGAGCTTTTTGAATACGTTATTTGACATGGGTTTAGGCTCAAATATTTCATTAGTCTTTTGGCATTGTACTTTGCATCATAGCATATCCTGCTTTTATTGGGATAATGGATATATTCATCGGTTCATCCCATTATGGTACTAGCATAAGCTTGTACAAAGTTAAGTTGTTCCAATTGTAAGATAAAAATTACAAATTTTGAGTTTAAAAAAAAATACTTACCAGCTTTGGTCATACCAATGCCGCTGTCAATAATGGATAAAGTCTTGTTCTCCTTGTCAGGCACCAAGCGAATAAACAGCTCTGGTTGTGCATCTAGCTTGCTCTTGTCAGTCACACTCTCATACCTTATTTTGTCCAATGCCTTCAAGATTTTAGACAGAAAGAATCCCGATCAGTACTCATACCTTGCAATGCAGGTGTCAAATCTATATATTTCATATACAGCAATGCCCATGACTTATTGTGGTCGTTGTTTAAAACAGTAGTATTTTGGAAAATTCCAATAAAAACAAGGAGACAATTGATTCAAATTCAAATTTCAACATTTTTTAGAGGAATAAGTTCACCTGAAAAGATAGCTCAAGAACCGTTGTTGCCT
>JAJGRW010000483.1:142628-166480 GCA_025461045.1 Carex parvula
AATTACGCTAAATTACATTTGAATAGGAACGATATCTTCACTGAAAATGCGAAAAAAACTGAAAAATTTGAATTTTTTTGTTTAAATTTTTTGATAGATTACTTCTTATGATATATAATTAGCATATTTATATTAAAATACGCTAAATTGCTTGATATTATGTTGAATTACACTTTATTAAGTTAAATTACACTAAATTACATTACATTACGCTAAAATATGATAAATTACGCTAAATTACATATGAATAGGGATGATAACTTCACTGAAAAGGAGAAAGACACTGAAAATTTAATTTTTTTTGTTTAAATTATTTGATTGATTACTTCTTTTGATATAAAATTAGCAAATTTATACAAAAATAAGCTAAATTACTAGAAATTATGTTGAATTACACTATATTAAGTTGAATTACACTAAATTATATTACATTACGCTAAAATACGGTAAATTACGGTAAATTACGCTAAATTTCATTTGAATAGGGACGATATCTTCACTGAACAGGCGCAAAACACTGAAACATTGAATTTTTTTGTTTAATTTATTTGATAGATTACTTCTTATGATATATAATTAGGATATTTATACTAAAATACTCTAAATTGCTAAATTACTTAAAATTATGTTGAATTACACTATATTATGTTAAATTACACTAAATTAAATTACATTGCTCTAAATTACGCTAAATTACATACGAATAGGGACGATATCTTCACTGAAAAGTCGAAAAACCTGAAAATTTGAATTTTTTATTTAAATTGTTTGATAGATTACTTCTTTCGATATATAATTAGCATATTTATACTAAAATACGCTAAATTACTTAAAATTATGTTGAATTACACTATATTAAGTTAAATTACACTAAATTACGTTACATTACGCTAAATTATGCTAAATTACATACAAATAGGTACGATATCTTCACTGAAAAGTCGAAAAACACCGAAAATTTGAATTTTTTGTTTAAATTGTTTGATAGATTACTTCTTTCGATATATAATTAGCATATTTATACTGAAATACGCTACATTACTTGAAATTATGTTGAATTACACTATATTAAGTTAAATTACACTAAATTACATTAGATTACGTTCAATTACAGTAAATTACGCAAAATTACGCTAAATTACATATGAATAGGGACGATATCTTCACTAAAAGTCGAAAAACACTGAAAATTTGAATTTTTTTGTTTAAATTATTTGATAAATTACTTCTTTTGATATATAATTAGCATATTTATACTAAAATACGCTAAACTACTTGGAATTATGTTGAATTACACTAAATTACATTAATTACGCTCAAATACGATAAATTACTCTAAATTACGCTGAAGTACATATGAATAGGGACGATATCTTCACTGAAAAGGCGAAACACACAGAAAATTAGAATTTTTTTGTTAAAATTATTTGATAGATTACTTGTTTTGATACATAATTAGTATATTTATACTAAAATACGCTAAATTACATGAAATTATCTTGAATTACACTATATTAAGTTAAATTACACTAAATTACCTTACATTACGCCAAAATACGGTAACTTACGCTAAATTACGCCAAATTACATATGAATGAGGATGATATCTTCACTGAAAAGTCGAAAAACACTGAAAATTTGAATTTTTTTGTTTAAATTATTTGATAGATTACTTATGATATATAATAAGGATATTTATACTAAAATACCCTAAATTACTTGAAATTATGTTGAATTACACTATATTAAGTTAAATTTACATTACATTACGCAAAAATACAGCAAATTACGCTATATTACGCTAAATTAGATATGAATAGGGACGATATCTTCACTGAAAAGGCGAAAAACACTGAAAATTTGAATTTTTTGTTTAAATTATTTGATAGATTACTTCTTTTGATATATAATTAGCATATTTATACTAAAATACGCTAAATTACTTGAAATTATGTTGAATTACACTATATTAGGTTAAATTACACTAAATTACATTACATTACGCTCAAATACAGTAACTTACGCTAAATTACATATGAATAAGGACGATATCTTCACTAAAAGTCGAAAAACACTGAAAATTTGAATTTTTTGTTTAAATTGTTTGATAGATTACTTCTTTCGATATATAATTAGCATATTTATACTAAAATACGCTAAATTACTTGAAATTATGTTGAATTACACTATATTAAGTTAAATTGCACTAAATTACATTAGATTACGTTAAAATACAATAAATTACGCAAAATTACATATGAATAAGGACGATATCTTCACTGAAAAGGCGAAAAACACTGAAAATTTAAATTTTTTAGTTTAAATTATTTGATAAATTACTTCTTTTGATATATAATTTGCATATTTATACTAAAATACGCTAAATTACTTGAAATTATGTTGAGTTACACTATATTATGAATTACACTAAATTACATTACATTACGCTCAAATACGGTAAAAATTACTCTAAATTACTGTTCGCACAAAAGTGTATCACAAAGTTTCACTACAGCAAGCTGTAGCTTTTAACCTTGATTTAACTTCCGACTAAGACTGCAAGTGCACAATCCTGTCGTATAGTCTAGTCAGGTATCGATCCACAGGACGGTTCAAAAATCAAATCTGGAACTCTACTTAAATCAATTTGGTACTAGAAGTTGGAAAATGTTGGTTTGGTTTGTTTAATTTCCTAAGTTCAGTAATGACAGAAATAATTGAAATAACAGAAAGTAAAGTTTAGTTTTTATCAAATAGAGAAAAGCGTTTCCAGGGTTTTCGATTTCATTATCAACCTTGCCTCTCGGTACCCCATGCGACCCGCGTACTTTCATACGCGACCCCCATGGGACACGCGACCCCCGTACTCTCATACGCGGTCCGCGTGGACCTCGAGTAAATGTAGCAGTTGTCTGTTTTCGCGTCGTTCTTTAGTGTAAGGATTCATTGACCGAACCTAATGTTCCTAAATCTCAACTCTCGTTTGTTGGCTTAATAAACCTGATCTCAACTCTCGTTTGTTGGCTTAATAAACCTGATATCGGAAATGCAATTTCACCTTCTTAGGTTTTTAATCTAAGTTAATTGTCCGGTCTACTAAAGGTAACCATTACCTCTCGATAAGTGGAAAAGTTCATCTCTCAGTTACTTTTTGGTCTCACCTTACGGCTCGTAACCTACCTCAAATACTAAGTTTGGTTGAGAGAAACATCAAGGCCAAAGTACTAGAAAGATGCTATAGACATCTAACAGTAGACAATCATGAATCATTCAATCAACTTCAACAAAGTAATTAAAATACTACTCAAATAATTAAACACTAACATTCAACACAAATTCAAACAACATGCATACAAAACAAAGTATCAAACTACATCGTAACCCTAGAAACAAAGTAAACTACTCACATATAGTCAAAGAACAAATAACACAAATGATAGATGAAATAGTCATGACAAAACCCGAAATACAAAGAAGATCCGTGAAGAACTTTCGTCTTTCGCTTCTCAACTTCGTCTCCAAGCTAGCCGTCAAGCCCAAACCCTAGAATCTGTCCCTAGCTCTCTGGAATACAGAATAATGAATAGCCTCCCCTTCTGTGGCAAGGGATCCCGTAATATAGCCAATCTGGCTGACCTTTCCTTCATTGAGCCTCTTTCCTTTTCTGTTTTGTTTTCAGAATAGACTCACGCGACCCGCGTGTAGTGGACGCGGTCTGCGTGTCTGTGCTCCTCGCCTGTGTAAAATGGATATCGCGTCTGTGGTCGCGTCAGGGTTTCATGCGGCCCGCTTCGGATGTGGCGCGGCCCGCGTGTATGGTTCCAGAACTTCACATTCTTCCCTAATTTTGCCTGTTTTCTGCAAAGTAAGAATGAAAACGCGGCAGTACCACATTCTATAGATATTCAATGTATATTCAATGTAAAAGACATGATTTGGTGGTTTGAAACACATATTTTGGTACAGAAATTGGTCGGATTTATAGGTCTATAATGAGACATCAAATTCCCCCAAGCTTAAATCTTGCTTGTCCTCAAGCAAAGATCGTACTTCGGTACCGGGTTGGACTCTACTCTTACCTAAATGCAGACTAAGTTCCTAAAAGTGAAAATCTACATGAATTGCTTTAATCAAAAACTTCGAGAATCCTTTTGGTATAATTTAGATTTTCCTTGATCAATTTTTGATTCACCACACAAATTGACTAATCAAACTTCAAATTCTGAGGTGTTTCTAAGACTTGCAAAGTTAATTACCCGAATTGATCAATTTCTCATTCTTTTGCTGAAACTATGTCCTCGTTTGTGGTGATTTTTCTTTTCTTTTTGCCCTCCAAGCTTGGAACAAGCTTAGGTTAGAAAGTCGAGGACTTCGTGTGTTGGTGTATGCAAAGCTTCTTTTCTTTTCTAAATTTGGGAGATGAGCTCAAAGGCGCCCAATTGGACTTATTGCCAGTACTCTTATATTCTCCAACTTTTTATTTATTTCATCATCATTTTTTTTATTTTACGCCTACACCATGAATACACACATCCAATGGTATTCATTCATACCAATGGATATCCCAATCTTTCTTTACTTTAAATCTCCATTTCCCTATTTAAGAGGCACAGTTCAGTTTCAAAATGGTTTTTCGATGCAATTTAAGTTTTCTTCTTCTCAAGTTCTCAAAGCATCCCTTTCCTAATCAGTTCTTTTGTCAATTGTGGGGTTAGTTCTAATTTCTCAAGGTCATCACAATTAAAACCAAAAAATTTCATCAAAGTCCCTAATTTAAGCAATCATGCAAATTTTTCACCTATGAATGCAAGGAAAAGTAAACATGACCTAAGTAAAAAGAAAATAAATCCTAAAAGTCAAAAGTCTCCCCCCCAAGCTTAGTCTGAGCATTGTCCCCAATGCTTCAAGACTGAAAGATAGAAAAAGTAAGTAAAGCAAGGGAAAGAGAAGAACAAATCTGATCAGTCGTCAGTGGGAGGATCTAGCCACCAAGCGCGGAGCTGCTCCTCAACAGCTGTCATCCGGCTCTGGAGATCATAAAGGACAGTACCCTGCTCACGTCGCATGTCATACATGAGAGTGTACACATCCTGGATGGTCGGGTCGGAAATCGGCGGTGATAGGAGAGAGGTGCGGCAGAAGTGGAGGCACGGAACTGTGGTGGAGAGTGGTGTGCCTCGGCCATATGAACATCAGCGGCATGAGGAGAAGGTGGATGCAACTGAACAGGAGGTGGTGAAGGTGGTGGTGCCTAAGGTCCCGTAAAAAGCCAAGTGCGGTCATCCGCGAATGAAAGAGGTGCTGGAATGGGCAACTCGTGGAGAGTCCCATTCGGCATACGCCAGAAGTACCTGTCGCGGTGGTTGGCTGGGCCTCGTTGGATTTTGATGAAAGTCGCTTGGCGGTAGGCCTTCGCATCCATGATGATCGGGCCTGTGGAGAGAGAGAGGCCGGCGATCGATACGCCTAGCTGAACAGCAATATGGGTGACATAGGCGCCAATGGTATTGACGCCCCCTATCCTCGTGGAACTCTGGAGAGGGAGCCAATGACGGACCATAATGAGCATCAGATCTGGCCGCTCTAACTCCTCATCTCGACGGAGCATGTGGTCCATCAGTGCGAGGTCCTCGACATTGGCACGGGCAACTGTCTCGCCGCGTGCGAAGATGGTAACTGCAAGGGCTCGCTGGATGCAGCGAAGGACTGGGTGAGGAATGGCGAGGCTACGGAAATCGTTGCTCTCGGCAACGTCCATCCCAGAGATCAAACGCCAGAAATGGTCCTTGTCCATGCCCACACGAAAATCAAGAGTGGCAGTCTGAGGGTCTGGCAGGAATCCAAACCACTCACGAAGGGTAGAAACACCAACTCTCCAAGTCCCACTGCGCATCCGGAACTTGATGTAAGGCTGGTCCTCAGGGTCCCACTTGAGCTGTAGAGAAGAGAGGAACTCAAGCGTGAGCTCCTGGTAGCAGTCGTGCGCGATACCCCAGAAGGCGGGAGTGAATCCGATCCGCCCTGTAAGATAGAGGAACTGCTTGGCGACCCCAAACGAGTGGAGGGTGTCGAAGTCGAGCCGGCGCGTGTTGTCGAAGCTTCTTCGCCGCAGGATCTCAAAGCGGTTGAACATGCGACGGGAGTCGATGGAGAAGTGTGGAGGTGGGTAGTCATCTGCCCTAGCCGTGTAGGCACTAGACGAGTGATGAGAAGTGTCGGAGTCGTAGAACTCGACTAGTGGTGAACCTGCTACAGAATGAGAAGGAGAGGAAGAGTGAGAGGAAGTACCATTGTGTGGTGAGTCGGACGCAGGCAGCGACTGTGAAGGAGATGGTGTGCGCGCAGGTGGTTGTTACTGGGCACTGAGAGCTTCCTGCCTTCGTTCCTGTGCGTGTTTGGATCGGCGTTCGCGGTTCATGGTGCTCTGGAGAGGGGTTGACGCGGGCTGCGTAGGCTCTGGTGCGGGTCGCGTGACTCTGGTGCGGGGCGCGTGAAATTATTATGCGGGCTGCGTTGGAAGAGCTCGAGGCGCAGCAATGGCAGGGGCAACGGAAGAGAAGGAGAAGAGGTTGTAGTGCTGCGGCTCGGTAAGGTGGAAGGGTTGGAGAAGGAGAACGCGGTGCTCGGTGGAGAGGTCTCGGCGGTGAGAGAAACGGCGGAGGGTCGAAAGGACCCGGCGGCTAGGGTTTCAGTGATGCGAGGTCTCCACTCGGGTCGCGTTTGAGAAAGAATGAGGGGTCGGGTGTACTGTGGAAGGAGAAGGGTGAAGCGGGGCGGACTTAAGTAGAAGAGGTCGCACCGTTTCAGCCCGTAATGGACGCGTCTCTTCAATGCTGCGACGGTTGGCGATGACGCGGGTCGCGTTGCACAAGCGGGTCACGTTGCTCTTCAACTAGGTCGCATTGCTCAAGCGGGTCGCGTCGATTTTCCCACGGGTCGCGTGGTGTACTGAATCTGCAGTTCTCTCTTTCGACTGTTCTAAATGCGAAATGACTAAAAACAAATATGCATGCAAACAACGAAAATTATGCAGAAAGGAATATGAAATTATACTAAGTGCAAGAAAATTAAAAAGGGCTTGGGTTGCCTCCCAAGAAGCGCTTGTTTTAGGTCTCAAGCTCGACCACCTTTTGCTAAGTTTCTGCTGCGGCAGGATCTGAGAGATCCTGAACAAACCGTGGTGGATGCGGATGATCAGCAACATAGTGCTTGAGACGCTGACCATTTACCTTGAATGTTCCACATGCCTCATTTCCAATGTCAATTGCACCAAAATGGTACACCTTCTTTACCACAAATGGACCAGACCATCTAGACTTGAGTTTACCTGGAAAGAGTCGCAATCTAGAATTAAATAAAAGTACAGGATCACCTTCCTTAAACTAGCGAGGCATGATACGCTTGTCGTGGATGTGCTTGGTCTTTTCTTTGTAGATCCTCGCATTCTCATAGGAGTGTAAACGCATCTCCTCCAACTCGTGCAAGTCGAGGATACGCTTTTCTGCAGCTGCAAGCATGTCCATGTTGATGGCTCGCGTGGCCCAGAATGCTTTGTACTCTATCTCCACAGGTAGGTGGCACGACTTCCCAATCGGTGTCTTGAATGCGGTTCGGTACGCCCAAAGTGCATCATTCAACTTTAGCGACCAATCCTTCCTTGTCCTTGCCACAGTCTTTTCCAAAATGGACTTGATTTCCCTGTTAGAGATTTCAGCTTGACCATTAGATTGAGGATAATAAGAAGTGGTTACCTTGTGAGTTACCCCATGACGACTCAAGAGATTGTCAAATTAGCGGTTGATGAAGTGCTTGCCTCCATCACTGATAACAGCTCGTGGCACTCCAAAGCGCGGAAAAATAATGTCATTGAACAGTCGCTTCACTGCATTCGAGTCTGCTTTTCGACATGCCACTGCTTCGACCCATTTGGACACGTAATCAACGGCAACCAGGATGTACTCATTCCCACATGATGACGGAAACGGTCCCATGAAATCAATACCCCATACATCGAAGACCTCTACCTCAAGAACGGAGTTAAGAGGCATCTCGTTGCGCTTGGTGATGTTCTCGGTCCGTTGACAATTGTCACAAGCCATGACTAAGGTCCGTGCATCCCTAAAAAGAGAAGGCCAAAAGAAACCAGATTGCAATACCTTGGTGGCTGTTTTGGAGAACGAAGCGTGTCCCCCATTAGCGGATGAATGGCAATGCTCAAGAATGGATCGCGCCTCCTCGTGTGGCACACAGCGTCGGAAAATACCATCAACACCTATTTTGAAAAGAAAGGGTTCATCCCAAAAATAATACCTGGCGTCTGATCTGAGTTTCTTCTTCTGCTGGTAAGACATGGTATCAGGTAGCACCCCAGAAGCTAGGTAGTTCGCAATGTCAGTATACCAAGGGGTCGGCTAGAAGGCCACGTAGCCCGCGTGCATGGTCATGCGACCCGCGTCAGAGGCGTCTAGAGCTGAGACTGAGAAGAGTTGTTCATCAGGGAACGAGTCATTGATCGACAATTTGGCAGAGTCTTTCTCTTCCCAACGAAGTCGGGATAGGTGGTCAGCCACGGTGTTTTCGACTCCCTTTTTGTCCTTAATTTCAATGTCAAATTCCTGCAAAAGGAGAATCCATCTAATCAAACGAGGTTTAGCATCTTGTTTATTCAACAAATACCTGAGTGCGGCATGGTCAGTGTAAACAATTATTTTCGAGCCAACTAGATACGATCTGAACTTGTCAAGAGCGAACACAATTGCAAGGAGCTCCTTCTCGGTGGTTGTGTAGTTCATTTGGGCTGGATCTAGCACCTTGCTAGCATAGTAAATGGTGGACGGCTTCTTGTCCTTCCTTTGCCCAAGAACTGCTCCTACAGCATAGTCGCTTGCGTCGCACATGATCTCGAATGGAAGAGACCAATCAGGTGGTTGCAAAATTGGTGCTGATATGAGGGCTTCCTTCAAACTACAAAAAGATGTGACACAATCATCAGTGAAAACAAAATCAGAATCTTTAATGAGTAGATTGGTCAAAGGTTTCGCAATTTTAGAAAAGTCCTTGATGAAACGGCGATAGAATCCTGCATGACCCAAAAAACTGCGAACCCCTTTAACACAAGTTGGGATTGCAAGTTTCTCGATCACTTCAATCTTCGCCTTATCAACCTCTATGCCTTTGGAGGTCACAACATGTCCAAGGACAACATCTTCCTGAACCATGAAGTGACACTTCTCCCAATTCAGAATCAGATTGACATCTTCACATTTTTGCAAAATCTTACAGAGATTAGTCAAACAAGAATCAAAACAAACACTATACACAAAAAAGTCATCCATAAAAACTTCAACCTCATTCTCAATGAAATCAGAAAAGATAGCCATCATGGCTCTCTGAAAGGTTGCCGGTGCATTACAAAGACCAAAGGGCATCCTACGATATGCAAATGTACCATATGGGCCAGTAAAAGTGGTCTTTTCTTGGTCTTGTGGGTGAATGGATATTTGAAAGAAACCAGAATAACCATCAAGATAACAAAAATAAGAGTGATTAGCAAGCCTTTCAAGGAGTTGATCGACAAACGGCAACGGAAAGTGATCCTTGCGTGTGGCTGCATTGAGCTTCCTGTAGTCGATACACATCCTGTATCCATTAACTACGCGAGTTTGGATGAGCTCATTCTTCTCATTCTTCACCACAGTCACGCCTCCTTTCTTCGGCACCACATGGACAGGGCTCACCCATTTGCTGTCGGAAATCGGGTAGATAATACCTGCATCAAGAAGTTTAAGTATTTCTTTTTTCACTACCTCTTTCAGATTTGGGTTGAGCCGTCGCTGGTGTTCAACAGATGGCTTGTGATCATCTTCAAGTAAGATTCTGTGAGAACAGATGGATGGGTCGATTCCTTTCAGATCCTTGATCGAGTACCCAAATCCGCCTTTGTGAATTTTCAGCTTCTTCAGAAGTTTGGCGGTTTGATCGGGGTTTAAACCTGCATTCACAATCACAGGAAAAGAGTTATCTGGACCGAGGAATTCATACCTGAGGTTGGCTGGAAGAGGCTTGAGTTCAGGAGTTGGGTTCTCTGTTTGGGTCTTGACGCGGCTCGCGTCTGGAGCACTCGGCTCGCGTGCAAACCTCGCGTCGGTTTCATCCGACCCGCTTCCTTCAGTTTCTAGGTCCTCGGACTGTGGCACGCGGCCCGCGTCCAAATTCCTCATAGTCGTCTGACTTCATGTCTGCTGCAAAAACTGATTCTTTCTCGCTAATTTCAACCTGCAACTCAGACAAATAATTAGTGTGTTCATTCATACGCTCGTTGATCTGTTCAAGAAAGTAATCCTCTGCCAAATCTGTTAAACATTCTTCGATCACATCTACTCGAAAACAAGATTCGGTTGAAGGATACTTCATAGCACGATCAATCTGAAATCGCACTTTTTCATCTCCAATGTTCAAGATTAGTGTTCCGTGAGACACATCAATTATTGCACCTGCAGTTCTGAGAAAAGGTCGTCCCAGAATAATAGGGACTTCCTTATCCTCTTCCATTTCCATAACAACAAAATTAGCAGGTACATAGAACTTATCAACCTAAACCGGTACATCTTCCACTATGCCAAGCGGAAGTCTTACCGATGAATCTGCTAGCTGTAAGGTCATTCGCGTAGGTCTGAGCTCGCCTACTCCCATTCGATCATAGATAGTGCGTGGCATGAGACTCACGCTAGCTCCCAAGTCGCATAGAGCTTTCTTGATCGTGGCTTTCCCTATAGTGCAAGGAATAGAAAACTTACCAGGATCTTTCAATTTGGGTGGTAGTTCATTGCTCATAATGGCACTGCACTGCTCTGTCAGTTTCACCGTCTCATGCCCCCCCAAGCTTCGCTTGTTAGAAAGGATGTCCTTCAAGAACTTGGCATAGGTGGGCATTTGAGTTAAAGCTTCGGTAAATGGAATGGTAATGTGCAGTTGTTTGAGAACATCGATGAATTTTGCGAATTGTGCATTCAGTCTGGTCTCAGCTAGTATTTGTGGGAAGGGTACAGGTGGCCTGTATGGTGGAGGTTTCTCGGCCCCTGACATCTTCTGACTGTCGGGTTCTTTCGATGCGGCCCGCGTGTCAGTGACGCGGGTCGCGTTCACAGGTTCTCCAGGTGTGACTGCCGATCGAGTCGATTCGACGCGGCTCGGGTTCTCTTCTTCAGGTGGTGACGCGGGGCGCGTGTCATTGGTGCGGCCCGCGTGCTGTGCGGTCTGGTCTGTTGGCTTGGCTGGTCCTTCGTACTGGGTTCCACTTCGCAGCGTGACCGCCTTAGCTTCTCCTCTGGGGTTGATCTCTGGCTGGCTGGGTAGCTTACCAGGTTGTGGTTGGCTGGGACCGGCTTTGTACCCCAATTGCTCCATCATCTGATTTTGAGCAGTCAGTTGAGCATTCATCGTTTGCATTTTGTCACGACCCTACCGCCGGGCCGGGGCACGCAACAAGAGAGGCACCCTCGCATCCATCCTTCGTCCCGTCAACCTACTTCGCAAACAAAAACACAAAGAAACAATACGGAATAAGCTACAAAGTTCAGTAACCGGTTATTTAACGACGCAGCTTCTCTATAATTGGCTTAATTAAACAACCATTCAAACAGACTGGATTAATCCACACAAATTCAATTCAAATTATGCCTGCATATTTAACGACGATAGCACGTCGGTCTAGGTTATCAGTAAAACAAGTCACACAGTATTTGGAATGTCTCTCACAGACCATTCCCACATTCACAGTACACACGATCTCATCAGTTCACAATCAAATTCAAACCTCAAACCCGCTATCCCGTTAAATATGCCTCATAATCCAATATCCAATTCAAATATCCAATTCAACCAAACCAAAACGAAAACACAGATTATAGAGAAGTCCGGTTACGTGATAGCGATCAATCCAGAAATCCAATTCGAATTGCAATGAATGTTCAGAAGCAACGCGACATAATCAGAATTTCAATCGGACATACAATCGAATCAGAAAATTTATCAAAATATATTTCTTTCTCTTTTTCTCTCTCTCATTTCTTCTTTTCGGTTATGGCTTTCATTTTTATTTTCATCTCATGAATTAATTAAAGGAGAGAGTTACGGATCAAATGAAAGGAATAAGGAGGTCGGGGATTTTACATGCAATGAGCCGCGTGGCAAAGGAGTGCCACGTTGGCATTTTTTTTTATGTTGAATATTTACCAATTGAAGCCTCAGATATTTTGAATTCACAAATAAGTCCTAAAATAATTAAAGAAAAAAAAATATATATATTACCGGGTGTTATAAATTCCCCCCCTTAAAAGAATTTTGTCCTCAAAATTCAAACAAATAATACTCAAACCAATCGGGACATAACAGACGAGAATTAAATCAAATTTATAAGATACAAATCAATTGGAGGAGATCATCAACTTGAACAAATTAACTTGTCACTAAATTCAGTTATATTTAAATTCATTGATTACATAGAATCATATTAGACAGATAAATCGGATCATAATCAAATGATATCTCAAATGATAGATTTTATGAATCATACTAATCAATCAGATTACAGATGGATCATATTTTCAGATGGATCAGACTGTCAAAACTTTAAGAATGAAAATTTCAAAGTATCATATTTCAATTTGGGACTAACAGATATAAGTCAAATACTTGTCTAACTAATTTCAGATAAATTATAATCAATTCAAACATATCACAGATAACAAACGAAACATGGACCCAAACACAGTCCGAGGAACGAATGCTCTGATACCAAAATTGTCACGACCCCGCCGCCGAGCCGGGGCACGCGACAAGAGAGGCACCCTCGCATCCATCCTTCGTCCCGTCAACCTACGTCGCAAACAAAAACACAAAGAAACAATACGGAATAAGCTACAAAGCTCAGTAACCGGTTATTTAACGATGCAGCTTCTCTATAATTGGTTTAATTAAACAACCATTCAAAGAGACTGGATTAATCCACACAAATTCAAATCAAATTATGCCTGCATATTTAACGACGATAGCACGTCGGTCTAGGTTATCAGTAAAACAAGTCACACAGTATTTGGAATGTCTCTCACAGACCATTCTCACATTCACAGTACACACGATCTCATCAGTTCACAATCAAATTCGAACCTCAGACCCGCTATCCCGTTAAATATGCCTCATAATCCAATATCCAATTCAAATATCCAATTCAACCAAACCAAAACAAAAACACAGATTATAGAGAAGTCCAGTTACCTGATAGCGATCAATCCAGAAATCTAATTCGAATTGCAATGAATGTTCAAAAGCAACGCGACATAGTCAGAATTTCAATCGGACATACAATCGAATCAGAAAATTTATCAAAATATATTTCTTTCTCTTTTTCTCTCTCTCATTTCTTCTTTTCGGTTATGGCTTTCATTTTTATTTTCATCTCATGAATTAATTAAAGGAGAGAGTTATGGATCAAATGAAAGGAATAAGGAGGTCGGGATTTTACATGCAATGAGCCGCGTGGCAAAGGAGTGCCACGTTGGCATTTTTTTTTATGTTGAATATTTACCAATTGAAGCCTCAGATATTTTGAATTCACAAATAAGTCCTAAAATAATTAAAGAAAAAAATATATATATTACCGGGTGTTATAAATTTCCCCCCTTAAAAGAATTTTGTCCTCAAAATTCAAACAAATAATACTCAAACCAATCGGGACATAACAGACGAGAATTAAATCAAATTTATAAGATACAAATCAATTGGAGGAGATCATCAACTTGAACAAATTAACTTGTCACTAAATTCAGTTATATTTAAATTCATTGATTACATAGAATCATATTAGACAGATAAATCGGATCATAACCAAATGATATCTCAAATGATGGATTTTATGAATCATACTAATCAATCAGATTACAGATGGATTATATTTTCAGATGGATCAGACAGTCAAAACTTTAAGAATGAAAATTTCGAAGTATCATATTTCAATTTGGGACTAACAAATATAAGTCAAATACTTGTCCAACTAATTTCAGATAAATTATAATCAATTCAAACATATCACAGATAACAAACGAAACATGGACCCAAACACAGTCCGAGGAACGAATGCTCTGATACCAAAATTGTCACGACCCCGCCGCCGAGCCGGGGCACGCGACAAGAGAGGCACCCTCGCATCCATCCTTCGTCCCGTCAACCTACGTCGCAAACAAAAACACAAAGAAACAATACGGAATAAGCTACAAAGCTCAGTAACTGGTTATTTAACGACACAACTTCTCTATAGTTGGCTTAATTAAACAACCATTCAAACAGACTGGATTAATCCACACAAATTCAAATTAAATTATGCCTGCATATTTAACGACGATAGCACGTCGGTCTAGGTTATCAGTAAAACAAGTCACACAGTATTTGGAATGTCTCTCACAGACCATTCTCACATTCACAGTACACACGATCTCATCAGTTCACAATCAAATTCGAACCTCAGACCCGCTATCCCGTTAAATATGCCTCATAATCCAATATCCAATTCAAATATCCAATTCAACAAAACCAAAACGAAAACACAGATTATAGAGAAGTCCGGTTACCTGATAGTGATCAATCCAGAAATCCAATTCGAATTGCAATGAATGTTCAGAAGCAACGCGACATAGTCAGAATTTCAATCGGACATACAATCGAATCAGAAAATTTATCAAAATATATTTCTTTCTCTTTTTCTCTCTCTCATTTCTTCTTTTCGGTTATGGCTTTCATTTTTATTTTCATCTCATGAATTAATTAAAGGAGAGAGTTACGGATCAAATGAAAGGAATAAGGAGGTCGGGGATTTTACATGCAATGAGCCGCGTGGCAAAGGAGTGCCACGTTGGCATTTTTTTTTATGTTGAATATTTACCAATTGAAGCCTCAGATATTTTGAATTCACAAATAAGTCCTAAAATAATTAAACAAAATATATATATATTACCGGGTGTTACACATTTGCTCGAACAACATCTGATTCATCTTTCCTTGCTCATGCATGAAATCACTCACAGCGGGAGCGATATATGGCTTGGAAGGTCCGGATTGGGCTGCTCGGTTGTTCTGGTTGTTGAAGGATGCATTGTGGTAAAAGTTTCGGTTGTTGTTGTTGCCAGAGGGGTTGTTGAAAGAGTTGTTGTAAGAGGGGTTTGAGCCATTGTTGAATGGTGCTGGGTTGTTTTGCTTCCACCTCCAATTTTATTGCTCAACTGGATCCTTGGAGTAGGTTCGGTTGAATGGAGGTTTTGGGAAGTAGGATGGCTCGCTGTTGAGAGAATTCACGTGTTCGAGCTCGTCATCATCCCTTTGCGCCAATGGACAGTGTTCATAGGAATGTCCCTCCCCACACATGGCACATGACTCCGGCTGTGATGGATGGCTACCAACAGATTTGACACTCATTTTGTCGAAAGCTTTTTGCATAGCTTCCATCTTGACAGTTAGAGCTGTGATCTGATCGACTTCGAATCGGCCGCCTCCTCCAGGTCTGAAATTGTCGCGGCCGGACCACTGTTGGTTTTGAGCCATGTTGTCAATCAAGTTCATTGCCTCAAGAGGTTCTCTTGACATCAAAGCTCCACCTGCAACAGCATCAACAGAAATACGAGTGCTTTCTGTTAAACCATCATAAAAAGTCTGAATCAATAACCAGTCAGGTATACCATGGTGTGGACAAGAATACTGCAACTCCCTAAACCTTTCCCATGCTTCGTTTAGGGGTTCATCAGACCTTTGCCTAAAACTGGTCAGTTGGGTCCTTACCTTGGCAGTTCTCTTATATGGGAAAAACCTAGTCAGAAATGAGTTGGACAATTCCCTCCAGTTGGTAATCGAATCCCTTGATAGTGACCCTAACCATTTTTTGGCCTTATCTCTAAGAGTGAAAGGAAATAAAGCAAGTCTGATGTAATCATTAGTTGCGCCATTTGTTCTAATGGTAGTGCAACATTCAAGAAAAGTTTGGAGGTGAGAGTGTGGATCCTCATGATCCAACCCATGGAAAGTGTTTTGCTGCACAATGTTAACAACGCCCGGATTGAAGTTCGGTTGTTGTCCTGCAATTTGCGGCAGTCTGATTGCTCCTCTCACGTCTCCAGCCCTAGGCACATTGAATTCTCACAATGTCCTTGGTACGACGTCCTCCTGGTACTCATCATCAGTCAGATTCTCGCCCCGTTCCTCGTCTCCGTTGTTGCTCATTGCTGCTCTGCTGGAATGTCCCTGTCTGTCTGGGTCAGTTTGCACGGACCGCGTGTCTTGTATGCGGGTCGCATGAGGAGGTGTTCCAGCTGGAGCTGAGTGCACAGATCTTGCGTCGGTTTCAAGAAGAGCTACGCGGCCCGCGTGCAAATCTATGCGGTCCGCGTCGGGTATCGGTCCTCTGCTCCTGAGATGGTAATCACCCGTAAGAGGTGGTATGAAAGCCAGTGTGTTCCTGAAAGAGAGAATAAATAAAAGAAAAGATACAAATTAAAATCTAGATTAACCAAAATAAGCAAAAATCCAGAAAAGATAAATGATGCCGTCCCCGGCAACGGCGCCAAAAACTTATTCGCACAAAAGTGTATCACAAAGTTTCACTACAGCAAGCTGTAGCTTTTAACCTTGATTTAACTTCCGACTAAGACTGCAAGTGCACAATCCTGTCGTATAGTCTAGTCAAGTATTGATCCACAGGACGGTTCAAAAATCAAATCTGGAACTCTACTGAAATTAATTAGGTACTAGAAGTTGGAAAAGGTTGGTTTGGTTTGTTTAATTTCCTAAGTTCAGTAATGACAGAAATAATTGAAATAACAGAAAGTAAAGTTTGGTTTTTATCAAATAGAGAAAAGCGTTTCCAGGGTTTTTGATTTCATTATCAACCTTGCCTCTCGGTACCCCATGCGACCCGCGTACTTTCATACGCGACCCCCATGGGACACGCGACCCGCGTACTCTCATACGCGGTTCGCGTGGACCTCTAGTAAATGTAGCAGTTGTCTGTTTTTGCATCGTTCTTTAGTGTAAGGATTCATTGACCGAACCTAATGTTCCTAAACCTCAACTCTTGTTTGTTGGCTTAATAAACCTGGTATCGGAAATGCAATTTCACCTTCTTAGGTTTTTAATATAAGTTAATTGTCCGGTTTACTAATGGTAACCATTACCTCTCGATAAGTGGAAAAGTTCACCTCTCAGTTACTTTTTGGTCTCGCCTTACGGTTCGTAACCTACCTCAAATACTAAGTTTGGTTGAGAGAAACATCAAGGCCAAAGTACTAGAAAGATGCTATAGACATCTAACAGTAGACAATCAAGAATCATTCAATCAACTTCAATAAAGCAATTAAAATACTACTCAAACAATTAAACACTAACATTCAACACAAATTCAAACAACATGCATACAAAACAAAGTATCAAACTACATCGTAACCCTAGAAACAAAGTAAACTACTCACACATAGTCAAAGAACAAATAACACAAATGATAGATGAAATAGTCATGACAAAACCCGAAATACAAAGAAGATCCGTGAAGAACTTTCGTCTTTCGCTTCTCAACTTCGTCTCCAAGCTAGCCGTCAAGCCCAAACCCTAGAATCTGTCCCTAGCTCTCTGGAATACAGAATAATGAATAGCCTCCCCTTCTGTGGTAAGGGATCCCATAATATAGCCAATCTGGCCGACCTTTCCTTCATTGAGCCTCTGTTTCCTTTTCTGTTTTGTTTCCCGAATAGACTCACGCGACCCGCGTGTAGTGGACGCGGTCCGCGTGTCTGTGCTCCTCGCGTGTGTAAAATGGATATCGCGTCTGTGGTCGCGTCAGGGTTTCATGCGGCCCGCTTCGGATGTGGCGCGGCCCGCGTGTATGGTTCCAGAACTTCACATTCTTCCCTGATTTCGCCCGTTTTCTGCAAAGTAAGAATGAAAACGCAGCAGTACCACATTCTATAGATATTCAATGTATATTCAATGTAAAAGACACGATTTGGTGGTTTGAAACACATATTTTGGTACAGAAATTGGTCGGATTTATAGGTCTAATAATAAGACATCAATTACGCTAAAGTACATATGAATAGGGACGATATATTCACCGAAAAGGCGAAACACACAGAAAATTAGAATTTTTTTGTTTAAATTATTTGATAGATTACTTCTTTTGATATATAATTAGTATATTTATACTAAAATACGCTAAATTACATGAAATTATGTTGAATTACACTATATTAAGTTAAATTACACTAAATTACATTACATTACGCTAAAATACGGTAACTTACGCTAATTTACACCAAATTATATGAATGAGGATGATATCTTCACTGAAAAGTCGAAAAACACTGAAGATTTGAATTTTTTTGTTTAAATTATTTGATAGATTACTTATGATATATAATTAGGATATTTATACTAAAATACGCCAAATTACTTGAAATTATGTTGAATTACACTATATTAAGTTAAATTACACTAAATTACATTACATTACGCTAAAATACAGTAAATTACGCTAAATTACGCTAAATTACATATGAATAGGGACGATATCTTCACTGAAAAGGCGAAAAACACGAAAAATTTGAATTTTTTGTTTAAATTATTTGATAGATTACTTCTTTTGATATATAATTAGCATATTTATACTAAAATACGCTAAATTACTTGAAATTATGTTGAATTACACTATATTAAGTTAAATTTACACTAAATTACATTGCGCTAAATTACTTGAAATTATGTTTAATTACACTATATTAAGTTAAATTACACAAAATTACATTACATTACGCTAAATTACGCTATTACATATGAATACGGACGATATCTTCACTGAAAAGGCGAAAACACTGAAAATTTGAATTTTTTTGTTTAAATTATTTGATAGATTACTTCTTTTGATATATAATTGTCATATTTATACTAAAATACGCTAAATTACTTGAAATTATGTTAATTACACTATATTAAGTTAAATTACACTAAATTACATTACATTACGCTAAAATACAGTAATTACGCTAAATTACGCTAAATTACATATGAATACGGACGATGTCTTCCTTGCAAAGGCGGAAAACACTGAAAATTTGAATTTTTTTGTTTAAATTATTTGATAGATTACTTCTTTTGATATATAATTAGCATATTTATACTAAACTATGCTAAATTCCTTGAAATTATGTTGAATTACACTATATTAAGTTAAATCACACCAAATAACATAACAATACGCTAAAATAGGGTAAATTATGCTAAATTACATATGAATAAGGATGATATCTTCACTGAAAAGGCGAAAAACACTGAAAATGTGAATTTTTTTGTTTAAATTATTTGACAGATTACTTCTTTTGATATATAATTAGTATATTAATACTGAAATACGCTAAGTTACTTGAAATTATGTTGAATTGCACTATCTGAAGTTAAATTACACTAAATTACATTACATTACGCTAAAATACGGTAAATTACGCTACATTACATATGAATAGGGACGATATCTTCACTGAAAAGGAAAAAAACACTGAAAATTTGAATTTTTTTGTTTAAATTATTTGATAGATTACTTCTTTTGATATATAATTGGCATATTTATACTAAAATACGCTAAATTACTTGAAATTATGTTGAATTACACTATATTAGGTTACGTTACGCTCAAATACGGTAAATTACGCAAAATTACATATGAATAGGGACGATATCTTCACTGAAATGGCGAAAAACACTGAGAATTAGAATTTTTTTGTTTAAATTATTTGATATATTACTTCTTTTGATATATAATTAGCATATTTATACTAAAATACGCTAAATTACTTGAAATTATGTTGAATTACATTATATTAAGTTAAATTACACTAAATTACATTACATTACGCTCAAATACGGTAACTTACGCTAAATTACGCTAAATTACATATGAATAGGGACGATATCTTCACTGAAAAGGCAAAAAACACTGAAAATTAGAATTTTTTGTTTAAATTATTTGATAGATTACTTCTTTTGATATATAATTGGCATATTTATACTAAAATACGCTAAATTACTTGAAATTATGTTGAATTACACTATATTAGGTTAAATTACACTAATTTACATTACATTACGCTAAAATACGGTAAATTATGCAAAATTACGCTAAATTACATATGAATAGGTACGATATCTTCACTGAAAAGGCGAAAAACACTGAAAATTAGAATTTGTTGTTTAAATTATTTGATAGATTACTTATTTTGATATATGATTAGCATATTTATACTAAAATACGCTAAATTAGTTGAAATTATGTTGAATTAAATCCTATATAGTGATGTCTCGATATTTGACCTATAAATCCGACCAATTCTTGTACCAAAATCTGTGTTTTAAACCACCAAATTGTGTCTATTACATTGAATATCTATAGAATGTGGTACTGCTTCGTTTTTTTCTTACTGTGCAGAAAACGAGCGAAATCAGGGAAGATTGTGAGTTCTGAAACCCTACACGCGGGCCGCGTCACATCCGAAGCGGGCCGCATCAAACCCTGATGCGACCACAGACGCGATCAGTCTTTACACACGTGAGAGACGCAGACACGCTGGCCGCGTCACACCACACGCGGGTCGCGTCAGCCTATTCCGGAAATAAAACAGAAAAGGAAACAGAGGCTCAAGGAAGGAAAGGTCGACCAGGATGGCTATATCACAGGATTCCTTGCTACAGGGGGATTCATTCTGCATTTTGGAGAGCAGGAGAGAGATTCTAGGGTTTGGACTTGACGGCTAGCTTGGAGACGAAGTTGAGAAGCGAAAGACGAAAGTTCTTCACAGATCTTCTTTGTATTTCGGGTTTTGTCGTGAATACTTCTTCTATCATTTGTTTTGCTTGCTTTTTGACTATGTGTGAGTAGTTTACTTAGTTTCTAGGGTTACGATATAGTTTGATACTTTGTTTTGTATGCATGTTGTTTGAATCTGTGTTGAATGTTAGTGTTTAATTGTTTGAGTACTATTTAATTGCTTTGTTGAAGTTGATTGAATGATTCTTGATTGTCTACTGTTAGATGTCTATAGCATCTTTTCTGGTACTTTGGCCTTGATGTTTCTCTCAACCAAACTTAGTATTTGAGGTAGGTTTACGAGCCGTGAGGCGAGACCAAATAGTAACCGAGCGGTGAACTTTTCCATTTATCGAGAGGTAGTGAAGACCTTTAAATTATTTGATAGATTACTTCTTTCCATTTATAATTAGCATATTATACTAAAATACGCTAAATTACTTGAAATTATGTTGAATTACACTAATATAATTTAAATTACACTAAATTACATTACAATTAAATTAAAATAGGTAACTTACGCTAAATTACATATGATTACATATGAATAGGGACGATATCTTCACGGAAAAGGCGAAAATCGCTGAAAATTTGAATTTTTTTGTTTAAATTATTTGATAGATTACTTCTTTCCATTTATAATTAGCATATTTATACTAAAATACGCTAAATTACTTGAAATTATGTTGAATTACACTATATTAATTTAAATTACACTAAATTACATTACATTACGTTAAAATACGGTAACTTACGCTAAATTACATATGATTACATATGAATAGGGACAATATTTTCACGGAAAAGGCGAAAAACGCTGAAAATTTGAATTTTTTTGTTTAAATTATTTGATAGATTACTTCTTTTGATATATAATTGTTCAACCCCAAAAAGTTAAGATTTTAGTTATTTGGACAAAGATGCCACTTAACTGCCTAAATTGGTCAATTAAAGGTTTAACCATGCTTTAATTCGACACAATGCCACAAAATAGGAAATAAAACTTGCTGAACAAAGTCCATGATTAAACCCCACTAAAATAATCATGAATTTTGATATATAGCACATTTTCTAACTCAAAATGGTTAAAGAAAATATTAAATTTACAAAACAGGAGGCTCTGATTACTGCCACATGGCATAGGGTACCCCTAGCAATTACACTAAGTACTCTGGGTGCAAATTGGAGTGTATCAACAAAAAAACTGACAAGCAAGGCCCACTAGTCAGAGACTCATAACCAATATCGTTGAGCCCCTGAAATAGACAGACTTGGATCATGTACACCATGTTATATAAAATATGAGGTCAGTATCTCAGCTCACGGTAAGCCAGACCTACGCAAACATGACCCAAAGGCGCTGAGTTTTAATCCAGCGCCATCGACCCCTCTGCTCTGCATAGACCCGGAACACCGTAAGCCAATGCAAGCCCAGTACACGGTTCACAGTGAAATGAGATCATCTAAAATATGGATATAACATATAAACGGACTCTAATTCTCACTGAGACCGACAGATGGGCCTGCGCCCCTCTCATTCTTCCCTGATCTCTCTTTATTTCTCTCTCCCCGATAATGAAGAACCAGGAAAGAGATTGAAATTCATGAGAAAGAAAGAAGGTTACTTCGATTCCTCACTAGTCCTTGTACTATTTCATGAGGCGACAACAATGAGATGACCAATTCGGTTTCTCACCTCACCAGCAAGGAGAATCGGACGAAAGGAGTGAATAAACAAATCTGAAATCGATACTCCTGGCATGCAAAAATAGAAATTGAAGCTATGAGCTGATTCTTCACTCACTGGTGACACAATACGACCACTCAATTGAAAGGAAAAGAAGGTTGAACGGCTTAAATCGATGAGTGTCTATGTTCAGGGCTCGGTGAGTTAGCATGACATATGTGAGAATAAGGCTCCAGAGGCGCCTTAAATGCTTTACATGGATTTGTTGAGACCCTGTGACCCATTAATTGGTGTGCACTTAAAGGAGGCTGCTCGAATTGAGACTCTGATGCACCACTGAGAAACGGTAAGTAGATACAATGCATCCGAAAATGGAAATTGACAGGTGTGGGATATAGTGTCACCTAGAGGCATGTTAACCTTACATTATACCCACTTTTTGTTGATCCCCTATTGGTCTTGAGTGCTCAAACGGCTAAGGCCCATACTGAGAAATATTGCACCTCAGGGACAGCACATGCCTCTGTCAAACTGGCACCCCTTCACCGAATTAACCACATATGCAGCTGGCCTGGCGTCTTCACTAGCTGCCAAAGGAGAAGCATCTCCTCCCATGCATGAGGAAATGCATGATACTAAATCATCAAATCTGGGACCTTTAAAAGGAAATTAAATCAAGGGTTAAAGATGAATTCAATGCACGGATTGCCAACATGGCTCACTGCCATTGGCCAATGCCTATGAAATATAGCTATATGGCTTGAAAAATGATCTGGAGCATTGATCAAAAAATGAGGAAAAAGGGGAAGGTTGATGATCAAGCCAACTAGGCCCTAACCTAAACCCTAAACCCTTACTCTACAGATATATAAAGAGATCAAATTGAAGATAAAAAGAGACCAAAAGAGATAGAGATTCAACACCCTACAATTCACTCAAAGTTCCTGCTACTAAGTTCATATACAAAAACCTCAAAGCTCATAGTTTAGGAAGAAATTTTCAAGCTTTTTAGCAAAATTAGAAAGGTAACTTATACCTGAATGATGTAAGCTCAAGATGAGTAATGATCTGTACATATGCTATTTTGATCGAAACTAAAGAAGATTTTGGATGATTTTTCTTGTTTGTTCTTCACTTGCCTTAGTCTTACTCGTTCTCTTTTTTATTCTTTTTTATTTTAAAACTTTCAAAAAATGATGAATGTGAAGAGTAGCATGATTTCTAGTTCATCTTAGGATGAACAAAGAGCATGTAGCTTGATGATCAAACAAAAATAAA
>JAJGRW010000483.1:173801-194354 GCA_025461045.1 Carex parvula
TTTTGGTATATAATTTAGCATATTTATACTAAAATACGCAAAATTATTTGAAATTATGTTGATTGCACTATATTAGGTTAAATTACACTAAATAACATTACATTGCGCTCAAATACGGTAAATTACGCCAAATTACGCTAAATTACATATGAATAGGGACGACATCTTCACTGAAATGGCGAAAAACACTGAAAATTAGAATTTTTTGTTTAAATTATTTGATAGATTACTTCTTTTGATATATAATTAGCATATTTATACTAAAATACGCTAAATTACTTGAAAATATGTTGAATTACACTATATTAGGTTAAATTACACTAATTTACATTAAATTACGCTAAAATACTGTAAATTACGCAAAGTTACGCTAAATTACATATGAATAGGGACGATATCTTCACTGAAAAGGCGAAAGACACTGAAAATTAGAATTTTTTGTTTAAATTATTTGATAGATTAGTTCTTTTGATATATAATTAGCATATTTATACTAAAATACGCTAAATTACTTGAAATTATGTTGAATTACACTATATTAGGTTAAATTACACTAAATTACAATACATTACACTCAAATACGGTAAATTACTCTAAATTACGCTAATTACACTCAAATACGGTAAATTACTCTAAATTGCAAGGAAAAGTGGAGAATACGGCCCGTATCAGCCAATGCGGACCGTATTCAGAGGTAGAGTTGAAGAAACAGTTACCAGGATTCAAAATTTTGGATCGGATACGGACCGTATCAGCCAATACGGCCCGTAATCAAACCCGATCTGTTAAATTTAAACCCGTTAACGAAGAGGCGCGAAGTTGGGTAACCGTTCAAAATAGAAGTCTTTCTATTTTTGAGCCTCTCTCTCTCTCCCGTTTCTCTTCTCCTCTTCCCTTCCTTCTCTACTTCTCTTCCTCCTTCCTCTCCTCCTCCCCTTTCTTGCAAAAACCCGAGCCAACCTCGCAATACATCGCCGGCCGCCAAGGGAGACCAACTTCACTCACGCCGACCTCCAATACGGGCCGTATCCAACTCGTATCCGCCGTGAGCACCGTTAATCTCCACCACTTCGGTTCTTCCCCCTTTTTCTCTCTTTAATTTTCAATTTTTATTTTATTTTCTTAAATTAGTCTATTTTATTCCTTTTTGCAATTTAGTTTTAGAGTTATTTCCTTTTTAAATTTAGTCTAGCACCAAAAATCACGAAAAATACAAAAAAATTAGAGTTTTTCAGTTTTTACCAGAACCAGTACCAGCATAATACGGTCCGTATCTGTCAATACGGTCCGTATTGAGTCCTGTACTTGGCCATTCTCCACCAGCACCCAGGTCCGTATCCAGTCCGTACTGCCCAATACGATCCGTAACAGAGGCTGGTAATTACCACAAATGGCCCCGAAAACACGAGGTCTTCTTAAGGCTTTGACAGGTCTAGGCAAGAAGAAGAGGGGGGAGTCTTCTTCTCAAAACCCACCACCAGAATCACCTGAACAAAGCCCCGAACGGGAAGAGCTGCCGGAATCTCCTCCTCAAAATGAACCACAACCAATGGAGGGGCAACAACATAACCCCTTCGACATAAAATTCACCTACAGAGCACACGCCAAGGTCTTCGAGAAACTGGAAGACAACAAAATCGTCAACCACAAGGCCATCCATATCGAAACCCTGCAAGAGCTCGGCCTCCTCGCCCAATTCAAAACCCTCGCAAAAAGGGTTCATATCTGGGAATTTCTCAACAAGCTGGTGGATGTCCCGGTCTATGATGACCTCACCCGCGAATTCATTGCCACCTTCTCCTCCGAAAATGACATAATCAAGTTTCAACTGATGAATATAGAGCAGGAGATGTCAATGAGCGACTTTTGCGACATCTTTGGCTTCAAGGATGAAGGTGTACAGGCATACAATGATGACCGGAATTTTTGGAAGATGATCACCAATGACCGCATCAGTGATCCGAGAGTCGCCAGCCACATTGTCCATCCAGTGCTCCGCTACATACAAGCGGCTCTCAGCAATTCTCTCTTCGCTCGAGGTGAGACTTGTGCTAAAGTCACCTTCCTCGAGCTGTACATTATCAAATGTATGCTCATCACACCGAAAGAGCCTCCACACATTGGTCACTTCCTTTGCAACCACATCCACTCGATTGGAACAAACAAAAGAGGCAAAGGAAACATCTCCATTGGTGCCATCGCAACAATCCTCGCTCAACAACTCAGACTCGAGGTGGATTTCCTGAAAGAAGGCACTGGCATGAAATTCTTAGATATCCAGTGCCTCACCGCGATGAGAATGATTAGCGGCAGACCTCCCGAGCCATACTTGTATCACATCGAAAGCAGGAGGGTTCAAATGCCATGCAAGCCGCTACCTCTCAAAAACCAGCAAAGATGGAGGCAAGTGGCACCTATTGGCAGACAGGCCGCGCAAGAGAGCGATGATGAGGTCGATTTTGATGCTCTAATGGCCGAGGCTGAGGAAGAGGATAGGGCCAAAACCGCAGCAGCCGCTGCATACATGCAAGAAA
This sequence comes from Carex parvula, assembly GCA_025461045.1. NCBI lineage: Eukaryota > Viridiplantae > Streptophyta > Magnoliopsida > Poales > Cyperaceae > Carex > Carex parvula. The sequence goes on from JAJGRW010000483.1 coordinate 176,336, forward strand.
TGGCGGCAAATGAGCAAAGAGCCCGACAAGAGGTGCTCGCAGCAGAAGCAGCGCGACAAGGGGCGGGAACATCTGATGCCCCTCAGAGTGGATACAACCAAGTTCTCCAAGCCGTCCAAAGAGTCAACGCAAACATGGAGAGGTTCTCCATCGACACTAGGACTACTTATGCCCGGCTTGACCAGCAGTGTGATGAGACACGTCACTATGCAAGCCAGGTTCGTCAGGGCATGGACGAGCTACGAGGGTACGCTGCCAACAACAGGCGGGAGGCACAGCAGGCCCGCTACATGTCACAGCAGTACTACTAGCATGCCCTCACCACCGGTCTGCCATACCAGCCACCACCATTCGGACTCTTCGATCCGTCATTCTACGAGGAGATACAGCGACCACCACCACCTCCACCACCTCAGGATTGAGGTGCAGTGAGTTGTATCTTTCCCCGGTCTTTTTACTTTATTACTTCCTTTATTTTTATCTCTTGAGCATTGGGGACAATGCTTAATTTTATTCGGGGGGTAGGAAGTAAATTGACCATGTATCTTTAAATTTTTCGCATTTTAAATTCTTAGGTGCTAGTAGTTTTACTCAATTTTTGACTAGGGTTAGAGGCTTTACCGAAAATCCTAGAATGATTAGATTGAGCTTTTTATCTAGCTTGCATTTTTATTCTTCCTTAGGAGTAGGATGATCAAATAGGAATTGTTTTAATTGAATTAGGCTAAGGTTTAGACAATCGACCATGATACCAAAGATTCGGAATTTTTAATTATTGGTGATTTCAAAGTGAACAATTAATTGCTAACCATGAGAGTTGATCAAAATTGCAAACCCTAGAATTTTTATTTATTGAGTAATTTATTTTTGCAAAGTCTCTTAAATTTGATAGTGTCTTAGAATACCCATTTATTATAGATAGACCCCTAGCAAAACTATGCAATAATTTCTTGTATGAATGAATACTTGGAATTGTGTGTAATCATGGTGCTTGTGACACAAAAATATTTTATTTTCCAGAAAAATAGAAAAATACAAAAAAAAAATCAGAAATGAGAAAAAATCCAAAAAAATAGAAAAATCCAGAAAAAGAAAAAAAATAGAATAAAAGATGGAGGATAAAAAGAGTACCGGTGCCTACACAAGACTGGTTACCAATAGGCTCGAGAAAACCTCCCAAATTTTAAAATTTTGTACATATTTAATTTTTCAAAAATAGTCACAAGTACCAACAAACTTAGTTGTCATACTTTGCTCCAATCAATTAGGAAGGAAAATCAAAATTTATATCATTAGAATTCCTATTGATTGGAAGGGATTTAGTTATAATCGAAGGAGAAATTAATACTCTCAATTTTAAGGATATTTGTGAAATAGATTGTTCCATAATAATTTTTCTAGGGTAAGCATAATGAGGTCAATCATGGGGTGAATAAATTGTTCAAGGGAGAGATCATGAATATTTTAGGAGTTCTAGATTTTTATTGTCATGCCAATTGTACCAAACCTAAGCCCTAATTTAATTTTTAACAAGTCCTTGAGATTGTATGGTTTAACCTAGACAGAATCTTTGACCAGCTCGGATGTCATTGCTTGAGGACAAGCAACAATTCAAGTTGGGAGGTGATCAGAGTCAAAATGATGATGATTTACGTAGGGTTTTGGCTTAGGTTTTGCATATTTTCTCACACTTATGTTTAATTATTTAGAGAAAAAGGCTACTATCACCCTTCTTTATGTTTTATTACAGAAAACAGGTTTTGGGACTATTTCATATCAAAAGGAGCTAGAATCAGGTCAATCGGATTAGCGATGCCTTCAACTAAGTCTTGGTTACGGCCCGTATTGGTTAATACGGACCAGACATAGCACAGACTCGGAAGATGGCGCAGGAAGTTACAACCATAACTGCCAAGGTCTCATTACGGACCGTATTACCTGATACGGTCCGTATCCGAAGGCGTCTCTTGGGAAATAACTGCCGGCAGCTGTTTCCAGATTGATTTCTTAGCCTCCAATCAACCTCTACACGTCCCTACACTCCTATATAAGGCCCCTGGGCAGATAGAATTGGCATCTTTGTACTTAGGGTTAGATTTGATTAAAGAGAGAAGAGAGGAGTGATTGTAACCATGCCGTTCCGCGGCTAAGTTCCTTTTCTTAGGGCTAGGCAGTAAACCTTGTTACTCTTGATGTTTTGATATATATATTTCTGTTGATTATGGTTTCTTGTTGTTGTATCGAATATGCTTTTGTGATTTATTATCTCTTCATCTAATTTCAATGATCTAGTTTGAGTTCATTAGGATAGTGACAGTGCTTTAATAACTCTTTAAACTATTTGGATGAGTTAGCCTCGTTGAAATCTATTAGGTTTATGTGAAGAAAACCTTCGCGAGGAAACCATAAACCAGAACAACAAAACGCATGACCAAATTCCATCATTTGCGTAAGGTAAATCGCAGTGATCTGTGTAGTAATTTGGGAGATAAGAGACCCGATAGTTGCGTAAGGTAAATTGCATTGTCCTGAGTAGAGTCTCGATGAAAGATCTGTCATTCTTGCGTAACATAAATCGCAGTGACCTTTGTAGTTATCTTTCATAAAACAACAACAGGAAATCAGACGCAACAGGAATATATTGTCAAGGCGGATTGAGTAGCAATGGTGTGCCAAAACCCTAGGAATTCTCATCTCTATCTTTACTTTAATTACTTTTAATTGTTTCCTAATTTACATTGATCAACAAACATCTCTCAAATTTCAGGTTTCGTCTAGCCTTTCGGAAGGTTGTGATTCGATCGCTCAAAGCATTGAACCAATATTCCCTGTGGATCGACCTCGCATATACTACTCGATAAGGATTGTGCGCTTGCAGTCCGAACCGATAGCATTTACGAGTTTATAAATATTAAAAGAAACATTGCTCTCTTTTGAGTGATCAAGCTTTTTGGCGCCGTTGCCGGGGAATAACGGTTCATTGTGCAAGGCCTCGAAAGACGCCCTTGCTTTGACCATTGAATCCAATTAATTAGAAACGCCTAGATTTCATTTTATTTTCTTTATTTTCATTTTTCTTTTATTTTTAATTTCGTTTTTATTTTATTTTCTTTTTAATTTTCGGTTTTTTTTAGTTTAAATTTCAGATTTTCTTTTCTTTGTTAGGATACTGCACGCTGGCCGAATCATCCGTACGAAGATCCGAGAGGATTGCTAGTAGGAGGAGACAATTCGCTTCCACATCACCGATAAGAACCAATCATAGTTCTTCATCCAGTAATTCTGAAGGCGAAGAAGACCCAGATTCGATCAACATGGATATCCCACCGATTAACAACGGAAGACACAATGGTGATAATGGAGTTCACGATGCAGCAAGACCCAGACTTCTAAGGGACTATTGCGTACCGCGTGCGAATGATCCTAATTCTAGCATAAACCCGCCAACTGTTACAAACGGTAATTTTGAGATCAAACCTGCTCTCATAAATATGGTTTCGCAACAGCAATTTGGAGGATTGCCACATGAAGATCCACATCTTCATTTGTCAATTTTCCTAGGGATATGCGAGACGATAAAGATCAACGGAGTTACAGATGAAGCAATCAGGCTAAGGCTATTTCAATTTTCATTAAAAGATAAAGCAAGAGCATGGTTGTTTTCCTTACCGGCCAATTCCATTCAAACATTGGGACCAATTGTTTAATGTGTTTATTGCAAAATATTTTCCACCATCCAAAACTTCAAGGTTTAGAAATCTAATTACTAATTTTGAACAAAGGGATGGTGAAACATTGTGTGAGGTATGGGATAGATATAAGGATATGTTAAGGTGTTGTCCACATCATGGTCTAGAAAGATGGCTGATTGTCCAAACTTTTTATAATGGTCTAAACCCTACCGATAGGTTGTCTATTGATGCTTCTGCAGGAGGAGCAATCATGAACAAGGAACCTGACGAGGCTTACAACCTAATTGAAGAGATTGCAATCAACCAACACTACTGGATCCCTGAGAGAAAGAAGCCAGCGCCAACACCTGGCAAGCACCGAGTAGATGACATCTCCATGCTGAGCGCAAAGATTGATGCTCTGCAAATGGAACTCAACAAGCAGACCAAGCAGCGAACGGTAGCAGCAGTCAATGCCGCAACAGCATGTGGCTATTGCAGAGGAGCGCATGAGATGACCGAGTGTATGAGTGTGACAGAACCTGAGGAAGAAATGGAGCAAGCAAACGCAATCGATAACAGCTTTCGACCTCAGCCCGTCTACAACACATACCATCCGAACAACCGAAACCATCCAAATCTCTCATATGCAAACAATCAAAGGCCTGCTGCACCCCAACGGAACTACCAACCACAATCCAATTTTCAGCCAAGATACAACAATCCTCAACCGAACTACCAACCAAGGCAATACAATCAACCGCAGCAACCAGACATCACATCATTAATGGAGAGATTCCTAGAGAAGCAAGAGAAGGCTAACGCCGAAATCACACAAAAGATCGAATCCTTAACAAACCGCAACAAAGACTTAGAAGACAATGTCTCTAAGATGGCAAGAGAACTCTCAAGTATCGCACGTGGAAAAGGCAAATTTCCGGGCCAACCGGAAAAAAACCCGAGAGAGACTTGCAAGAGCATTACACTAAGGAGCGGTATAGCTTATCAGGGACCTCCCATGCCCGATCAAACTTCCGATGAGATGCATGCAGAACCATTGCATTCAGAAGAGTACGAGCCGCAACCACCGGAGCAGCCCGTATTCGAACTGCAGACAGACCTTACTCAGGAGCAGAATGACACCGTAGGTGGAGACGAGCGACAAATCGAACCTGAATACATTTCACCACCACCCTACAAGCCACCTCTGCCATTCCCTCCAAGGCCTACCAAGCACAAGATGGAGCAGCAACTCGCGAGATTCAAGGAGACACTCAAGCAACCACAAATCACAATCCCCTTCACTGAGGCAATTGCAAACATACCTTCGTATGCTAAATTTCTAAAGGAGATTCTTTCAAATCGAAGTAGACTCCAAGAACTCTCAACAGTTCCACTCAATCTGGAATGCAGTGCGCTCGTGCAAAGCAAATTACCGATGAAGTTGAAAGATCCGGGAAGTTTCTCAATACCATGCACCATTGGCACAACCGATTTTAAGAGAGCCTTATGTGATCTGGGAGCAAGCGTGAGTCTAATGCCTAAGGTAGTATTTGATAGACTGGAATGTGGGGACCTATCACCAACACGGATCTCATTGCAACTGGCTGACCGATCAATTCGATACCCTGAGGGAATGTTGCGTGATATTCCAATCAAAGTCGGTAAATTTTGGATACCAGCAGATTTTGTGGTAATCGATATGGAAGAAGATGAGCATATTCCAATCATCCTTGGAAGGCCATTCCTAGCCACATGTGGGGCAATGATCGATGTTAAGAATGGAAAAATCTCACTCAATGTTGGCGAGAACAAAATGATCTTCAGCATGAATGAGGTTAAAGTCCCTCCTGACATAAATCTTGTCTACAATTTGGAAACAATGGATGAAGATGGCAATGATGATTTGCGAATGGATGAATTTGGAGACATCGAAGAAACAGCACACGAAGAAGAAGTGGAAAGACTATTTATTGTACAAGATAACAGTCAAGTCCATCCAACCTCCGTGACAACACAAACCGATGATCTGAACAAAAGTCCTAATATCGCATCCCATAGTAATTATTCTCTCTTAGCCCTTGCACTAATCAGAAACCTACGCGAAGAACTCGATGCAATTTCTTAAAGATTGGACGAGGTTGAAGCAGTACTCGGTGTGAGCCTAGCATTCGACCCCGGACCTCAAACACCAATCGACTTCTTCGAGAAGGACAGTGATGATAAAACCACAGAAGACGCTGAAAACGAACCACCCGACAAGCAACCTGCTTGCATTGATGGAGGGTATCTGGAAGAACCTGATGCGACACAAAGTCAAGCTAATGACTTAAAACAAGCGCTTCTTGGGAGGCAACCCAAGGCCACTTTTATATTTTCGCATAATTATTTATTTTCCAATTTAATTAGGACTTAAATAAAGAAACAACTCATACCCACCTTTTGCCTATGATCAGGTAATCATATCAAGGGAAAGGCTTGATTTAATGGCATCTTGGAAAGGTAATCATATCAAGGGAAAGGCTTGATTTAATGGCATCTTGGAAGACGGAAAATACTCTCTGGTACGACCTGTATTGGCTGGTACAGATCTTGCCAATGGATACGAGGAAAAATAGAGTAAGAAGCAGGAATTAAGTGGTGAATACGGACCGTATTGGCTGATACGGCCGTATTCAAAGGAGTTAGACTTAACGGTTATTGGGTTTGAACTTAACAGGCCTAATACGGACCGTATTGGCTGATACGGTCCGTAATGAAAGCCAGTTCGGGAGATGCGAACCCGTTAAGAGAGACGTTTGAAATCCCGCGACGAATCACGTCTCATAACCGTTAACCCCTATTTCGTTCTAACTCCTAAACCCCTCTTCCTCCTCCTCTTTACTCTCTTTCCCTCTATCTCCTCTCCTTCCCTCTTCCCTTCTTTGCCCGAAAATCAAGCTTTCCTTCCTTGCCGCCGATCTTCACCACCACCCTCACCTCCTTCGACGTTGAAGCCGCCGCAAGCTTCCTTCTCCGCACCACTACCCTAATACGGACCGTATCGGGCCCGTATCCGACGGCTATTCGAATCAACTTCTCTAATTTTCAGTTTATCTAAACCCCCTTTTCAATTTCAAAGTTTATTTTGTTTTTGCATTTGTTTTAATTTAATTTCTCTGTTACAATAGTTTATTATCAAGTTTTATTTCTACAAAAATCACAAAAACCACAAAAAAATTAGGTTTCTGTCAAAATCCTGATTTTTACCAGTTTAATACGGCCCGTATTGAACCAATACGGTCCGTAATCGTTTACCAGAACCAGTCTAAAACTTAGCAATTTTCCTTAAAATCCTTTAATATGGTCCGTATTGCCCAATACGGTCCGTAACCAGTCCGGTACTTGGCTAAATTCACCAACCAATCAGTCCGTAACCAGATCGTATTGCCCAATACGGTCCGTAATAGAGGTATTTAGATTGAATAAATGGCTCCAAAAATGAAAAATATTTTAGGGGCAGTTACAAGGAATGCCAAGAAAGTCTTGGGAGGTGCCGGCCCGAGCAATTCTCCCCAGAGCTCCTCTAGCCGGTCCTCCCGGTCCTCAAGTTCACAACCGCAATCCTCCGACCATTCGTCCTCTCGCACCAACACTCAGGAGTCCGTCAGAAACACACCGGTCTCGGATGCGGACTATAACCCAGAGGAGTTCAACCCTCAAGATTTCGATGTTGAGGGGGAAGACTCCGACGAGTCTATGGAGGAAGCCCGGCCAACCGAATACCAACCCGGATTCACACACACACAATTCAACAAGCTTACGAGAAGATGATAAGAAAGGAGGTCATCTATCACAAGTCAATGGACACAGATACACTCGAGCGACTCGGCCTCCTTGCACAAACCGAACAACTCACAAACCGCATCCACATCTGGCAATTTCTAAACCTGATCAAAGGAGTCAAGGTTTACAAGGTTCCACGAGGGAGTTCCTTGCAACCTACAGATACAACAGGGACTCTATCACTTTCCAGATGCTTGGCGTGCCTTACACTGTCTCCATGAGTGATTTATGTGCCATCTTCGACCTCACCGATAATGGCACTTTCGACTCTCCTGATTGCCGAGAGTTCTGGTATAGCATCACAGAAGACAACCAGAATACGACTCGACCGGCAAGCAGACTCATCCACCCCCAGATCCGCTTCTTGCAAGTCATCCTCGCCAACTCCATTTTCGCAAGAGGAGAGAGTTCATCCAAGGTAACACTGCCTGAACTCTACCTTCTCAAATGCATGATCGAGCCAACTTCGGTGCGACCTCACCTTGGCCATCTCCTTTGCAAACAAATCCGTGAGGTCGCCCTTGCTAAGAAAGATAAAGGCAAGATCTCCATTGGATTCGTGGCCACAATCTTAGCGAACCACCTCGCTCTCCCGATCGATCATTTCAAAGAGGCAAGCGGGCTCCCACAAATTGACATACCATGCCTCCAAGCCATGAAGATCGTCACTGGCCACTACCCAGGTCCCTACTTCTACAAATCACCGAAGGGAACCCTCCAATTTCCTTTCCGACATCTCAATCTCCGCAGTAGGGCCTCTTGGAAGATGGCACGCCACGCAAGCCCCGATTATGAGCCACCTCAAGATTACATTGATGTAATCGAGAGCCAAGCCGCAACGCAACATCAAGCTAACATTGCTCGGCAGCAGAGAGAATGGGAGGCAGATGCATCGGCCGCGAGAGCCGAGTCTTCAGGGGCGGCACCATCTGATGCCCCTTCAGCAGAGCTTGACCAGTTCATCCAAATGATAAATTGGATGGACTCTAACCTCAACGAGCTTACCTTGACAACGGGAGAGACCACCCAACAAATGGAACACAACAGCTCAACCATTCAGCAAGAGGTTAGTGAAATCAGAAACAGCATGGAGGAGGTCCGGAGGAGTGTAGACGAGAGTAGGCGCGAGATCCAGCAGACGCGCTACATGGCACAGCAGTACTATCAGTATGCTCTCGACTCCGGATTCGAGTACCAGCCGCCACCGTACGGACTCTTCGACCTGTCATTTTACGAGGAGATCCAGCATCCGTCACCTCCACCACCTCAGGATTGAGGTGCAGTGAGTTGTATCTTTCCCCGGTTTTTTTTTACCTTATTTACTTCCTTTATTTTTATCTCTCGAGCATTGAGGACAATGCTCAATTTTATTCGGGGGGTAGGAAGGTAAATTGACCATGTATCCGTGTATCTTTAAAATTTTGCGCTTTTAAATTCTTAGATGCTAGTAGTTTTACTCAATTTCTGACTAGGGTTGAAGGCTTTACCAAAAATCCTAGAATGATTAAATTGAGCTTTTTAGCTAGCTTGCAATTTCATTTTTCCTTAGGAGTAGGTTAATCAAATAGGAATTGTTTTAAAATTTTAATTAGACTAAGGTTTAGACAATTGGCCATGATACCAAAAATTCAGAATTTTAATTATTAGTGATTTCAAAGAGAACAATTAATTGCTAACCATGAGAGTTGATCAAAAATTGCAAAACCTAGAATTTTATTTTGAATAATTTATTTTTGCAAAGTCTTTTAAATTTGATAGTGTTTTAGAATACCCATTTATTATAGATAGACCCCTAGCGAAACTATGCAATAATTTCTTGTATGAATGAATAATTGAAATTGTGTGTAATCATGGTGCTTGTGACACAAAAATATGTTATTTTATTTTTCACAAAAATAGAAAAATACAAAAAAATCGAAAAAGAGAAAAATCCAAAAAAAAAAATAGAAAAATATAGAAAAAGAAAAAAATAGAATAAAAGATGGAGGATAAAAAGAGTACGGGTGCCTACGCAAGACTGGTTACCAATAGGCTCGAGAAAACCTCCCAAATTTTAATTTTTGTACATATTTAATTTTCGAAAAATAGTCACAAGTACCAACACACTTAGTTGTCATACTTTGCTCCAATCAATTGGGAAGGAAAATCAAAATTTATATCATTAGAATTCCTATTGATTGGAAGGGATCCATGTATAATCAAAGGGGAAATTAATACTCTCAATTTTAAGGATATTTGAATTAGATTGTTTGATAATAATTATTCTAGGGTTAGCATAATGAGGTCAATCATGGGGTGAATAAATTGTTCAAGGGAGAGATCATTAATATTTTACAGTTATAAATTTTTATTGTCATGCCAATTGTACCAAACCTAAGTCCCGATTAAATTTTAAAACAAGTCCTTGAGATTGTATGGTTTAACCTAGACCGGATCTTTGACTAGCTGGGATGTCGTTGCTTGAGGACAAGCAACAATTCAAGTTGGGAGGCGTGATCAGAGTCAAAATGATGATGATTTACGTAGGGTTTTGGCTTAGGTTTTGCATATTTTCTCACACTTATGTTTAATTATTTAGAGAAAAAGGCTACTGTCACCCTTCTTTATGTTTTATTGCAGAAAACAGGTTTTGGGACTATTTCATATCAAAAGGAGCTAGAATCAGGTCAATCGGATCAGCGATGCCTTCAACTAAGTCTTGGTTACGGCCCGGATTGGTTAATACGGACCAGACATAGCACAGACTCGGAAGATGGCGCAGGAAGTTACAACCATAACCGCCAAGGTCTCATTACGGACCGTATTACCTGATACGGTCCGTATCCGAAGGCGTCTCTTGGGAAATAACTGCCGACAGCTGTTTCCAGATTGATTTCTTAGCCTCCAATCAACCTCTACACGTCCCTACACTCCTATATAAGGCCCCTGGGCAGATAGAATTGGTATCTTTGTACTTAGGGTTAGATTTGATTAAAGAGAGAAGAGAGGAGTGATTGTAACCATGCCGTTCCGCGGTTAAATTCCTTTTCTTAGGGATAGGCAGTAAACCTTGTTACTCTTGATGTTTTGATATATATATTTCTGTTGATTATGGTTTCTTGTTGTTGTATCGAATATGCTTTTGTGATTTATTATCTCTTCATCTAATTTCAATGATCTAGTTTGAGTTCATTAGGGTAGTGACAGTGCTTTAATAACTCTTTAAACTATTTGGATGAGTTAGCCTCGTTGAGATCTATTAGGTTTATGTGAAGAAAACCTTCGCGGGGAAACCATAAACCAGAACAACAAAATGCATGACCAAATTCCATCATTTGCGTAAGGTAAATCGCCGTGATATGTGTAGTAATTTGGGAGATAAGAGACCCGATAGTTGCGTAAGGTAAATCGCATTGTCCTGAGTAGAGTCTCGATGAAAGATCTGTCATTCTGGCGTAACATAAATCGCAGTGACCTTTGTAGTTATCTTTCATAAAACAACAACAGGAAATCAGATGCAACAGGAATATATTGTCAAGGCGGATTGAGTAGCAATGGTGTGCCAAAACCCTAGGAATTCTCATCTCTATCTTTACTTTAATTACTTTTAATTGTTTCCTAATTTACATTGATCAACAAACATCTCTCAAATTTCAGGTTTTGTCTAGCCTTTCGAAAGGTTGTGATTCGATCGCTCAAAGCATTGAACCAATATTCCCTGTGGATCGACCTCGCATATACTACTCGATAAGGATTGTGCGCTTGCAGTCCGAACCGATAGCATTTACGAGTTTATAAATATTAAACGAAACATTGCTCTCTTTTGAGTGATCAGGAGGTGTGATCAGAGTCAAAATAACGATGATTTACGTAGGGTTTTGGCTTAGGTTTTACATATTTTCTCACACTTATGTTTGTTTTATTAGAGAAAAAGGCTACTGTCACCCTTCTTTATGTTTTATTGCAGAATACAGGTTTTGGGACTATTTTACATCAAATGGAGCTAGAATCGGGTCAATCGGATCAGCGACGCTCATCGACTAAGTCTCTGTTACGGTCCGTATTGCCTAATACGGACCAGGCCTAGCACAGACCAGAAGATGGCACTGGAAGCATTAAACTCTTAACTGTCAAGGTCTTAATACGGACCGTATTGCCTGATACGGTCCGTATCCGAATGCACCTTTTGGAGAATAACTGCCGACCGCTGTTTCCAGATCAGTTTCTTAGCCCCTACTCAACCTCTACACGTCCCTACACTCCTATATAAGGCCCCTGGGCAGAAGAATAACTTATCTTTGTAATTAGGGTTAGATTTGATTAAAGTGAGAAGAGAGGAGTGCTTGTAACAATGCCGTTCCGCGGCTAAGTTCCTTTTCATTGGGCTAGGCAGTAAACATTGTTACTCTTGATGTTTTGATATATATATTTCTGTTGATTATGATTTCTTGTTGTTGAAACAAAATGCTTTTGTGATTTACTATCTCTTCATCTAATTTCAATGATCTAGTTTGAGACCGTTAGGGTAGTGACAGTGCTTTAATGGCAAGAGAAACTATTTGTATGAATTAGCCTCGTTGAGATCTATTAGGTTTATGTGAAGAAAACCTTAGCGGGGAAACCATAAACCAGACCAACAAAACGCGTACCAAATTCCATCACTTGCGTAAAGTAAATCGCAGTGATCTGTGTAGTAATTTGGAGTATTTGAGAGATCACACATTTGCGTAAGGTAAATCGCAGTGTCCTATGTAGAATCTCGGTGAAAGATCTGTCATTCTTGCGTAACATAAATCACAGAGACCTATGTGGTATCTTTCATTAAACAACAACAGGAAATCAGACGCAATAGGAATATATTGTCAAGGCAGATTGAGTGGCAATGGTGTGCCGAAACTCTAGGAATTCTCATCTCTATCTTTATTTTAATTACTTTTAATTGCTTCCTAATTTACATTGATCACAACAACATATCTCAATTTACAGATTTCGTCTAGCCTTTCGAAAGATTGTGATTCGATTGCTCAAAGCATTGAACCAATATTCCCTGTGGATCGACCTTGAATATACTACTCGATAGGATTGTGCACTTGCAGTCCGAACCGATAGCATTTCTGAGTTTATAAATATTAAAAGAAACATTGCTCACTTTTGAGTGATCAATAATTAGCATATTTATACTAAAATACGCTAAATTACTTGAAATTATGTTGAATTACATTATATTAAGTTAAATTACACTAAATTACATTACATTACGTTAAAATACGGTAACTTAAGCTAAATTACAAATGATTACATATGAATGGGGACGATATCTTCACGGAAAATGCGAAAAACTCTGAAAATTTGAATTCTTTTGTTTAAATTATTTGATAGATTATTTCTTTTGATATATAATTAGCATATTTATACTAAAATACGCTAAATTACTTGGAATTATGTTGAATTACACTATATTAAGTTAAATTACAGTAAATTACATTGTGTTACGCTAAAATACTGTAAATTACGCTAAAGTACGGAAAATTACATATGAATAGTGACGATATCTTCACTGAAAATGCAAAAAACACTAACAATTTGACTTTTTTTGTTTAAATTATTTGATGGATTACTTCTTTTGATATATAATTAGCATATTTATACTAAAATACGCTAAATTACTTGAAATTATGTTGAAATTACACTATATTAAGTTAAATTACACTAAATTACATTACATTGCCCTAAATTACTTGAAATTATGTGGAATTACACAATATTAAGTTAAATTACACTAAATTACATTACATTACGCTCAAATACGGTAAATTACGCTAAATTACACATGAATAAGGACGGTATTTTCACTGAAAAGGCAAAAAACACTGAAAATTTGAATTTTTTTGTTTAAATTATTTCATAGCTTACTTCTTTCGATATATAATTAGCATATTTATACTAAAATACGCTAATTACTTGAAATTATGTTGAATTACACTATATTAAGTTAAATTACAGTAAATTACATTACATTACGCTAAAATACGGTAAATTACGCAACATTACGCTAAATTACATATGAATAGGGACGATATCTTCACTGAAAATGCGAAAAGCACTGAAAATTAGAATTTTTTGTTTAAATTATTTGATAGATTACTTAATTAGCATATTTATACTAAAATATGCTAAATTACTTGAAAATATGTTGAATTACACTATATTAGGTTAAATTATACTAATTTACATTAAATTATACTAATTTATATTAAATTACGCTAAAATACTGTAAATTACGCAAAGTTACGCTAAATTACATATGAATAGGGACGATATCTTCACTGAAAAGGCGAAAGACATTGAAAATTAGAATTTTTTGTTTAAATTATTTGATAGATTAGTTCTTTTGATATATAATTAGCATATATATACTAAAATACGCTAAACTACTTGAAATTATGTTGAATTACACTATATTAGGTTAAATTACACTAAATTACATTACATTACGCTCAAATACGGTAAATTACGCTAAATTACGCTAAATTAAATATGAATAAGAACGATATCTTCACTGAAAAGGCGAAAAACACTGAAAATTAGAATTTTTTGTTTAAATTATTTGATAGATTACTTCTTTTGATATATAATTAGCATATTTATACTAAAATACGCTAAATTACTTGAAATTATGTGGAATTACACTATATTAGGTTAAATTACACTAAATTACATTACACTACGCTAAAATACGGTAAATTACGCCAAATTACGCTAAATTACATATGAATAAGGACGATATTTTCACTGAAAAGGCGAAAAACACTAAAAATTTGAATTTTTTTGTTTAAATTATTTGATAGATTACTTCTTTTGATATATAATTAGCAAATTTATACTAAAATACGCTAAATTACTTGAAATTATGTTGAATTACACTATATTAGGTTAAATTACACTAAATTACAATACATTACGCTCAAATACGGTAAATTACTCTAAATTACGCTAATTACATATTAAAAGGGACGATATGTTCACTGAAAAGGCGAAAAATACTGAAAATTTGAATTTTTTTGTTTAAATTATTCGATAGATTACTTCTTTCTATTTATAATTAGCATATTTATTCTAAAATAAGCTAAATTACTTGAAATTATGTTGAATTACACTATATTAAATTAAATTACACTAAATTACATTACATTCCGAAAAATATGGTAACTTACGCTAAATTACATATGAATTGGGACGATATCTTCTCTGAAAAGGCAAAAAACTCTGAAAATTAGAATTTTTTTGTTTAAATTATTTGATAGATTACATCTTTTGATATATAATTGGCAAATTTATACTAAAATACGCTAAATTACTGGAAATTGTGTTGAATTACACTATATTAGGTTAAATTACACTAAATTACATTACATTACGTTCAAATACGGTAACTTACACTAAATTACGCTAAATTACATATGAATAGGGACGATATCTTCACTGAAAAGGCGAAAAGCACTGAAAATTAGAATTTTTTGTTTAAATTATTTGATAGATTACTTCTTTTGATATACAATTGGCATATTTATACTAAAATATGCTAAATTACTTGAAATTTTGTTGAATTACATTATATTAGGTTAAATTACACTAATTTACATTACATTACGCTAAAATTAGGTAAATTATGCAAAATTACGCTAAATTACATATGAATAGGGACGATATCTTCACTGAAATGGCGAAAATCACTGAAAATTTGAATTTGTTGTTTAAATTATTTGATAGATTACTTCTTTTGATATATAATTAGCATATTTATACTAAAATACGCTAAATTACTTGAAATTATGTTTAATTACACTATATTAGGTTAAATTACAGTAAATTACATTGCGTTACGCTAAAATACGGTAAATTACGGTAAATTACGCTAAATTACATATGAATAGGGACGATATCTTCACTGAAAAGGCGAAAAACAATGAAAATTAGAATTTTTTGTTTAAATTATTAGATAGATTACTTCTTTGCATATATAATTAGCATATTTATACCAAATACGCAAAATTACTTGAAATTATGTTGAATTACACTATATTAAGTTAAATTACACTAAATTACATTACATTGCGCTCAAATACGGTAACTTACGCCAAATTACGCTAAATTACATGTGAATAGGGACGATATCTTCACTGAAAATGCTAAAAACACTGAAAATTTGAATTTTTTTGTTTAAATTATTTGATGGATTACTTCTTTTGATATATAATTAGCATATTTATATAAAAATATGCTAAATTACTTGAAATTATATTGAATTACACTATATTAAGTTAAATTACACTAAATTACATTACATTACGCTAAATGACTTGAAATTAAGTGGAATTACACTATATTAGGTTATATTATACTAAATTAAATTACATTACACTAAAATACGGTAAATTACGCAACATAACACTAAATTACATATGAATAAGGACGATATTTTCACTGAAAAGGCGGAAACATAGAAAATTTGAATTTTTTTCTTTAAATTATTTGATAGATTACTTCTTTTGATATATAATTAGCATATTTATACTAAATTTCGCTAAATTACTTGAAATTGTGTTGAATTACACTATATTAGGTTAAATTAGACTAAATTACATTGCATTATGCTCAAATACGGTAACTGACGCTAAATTACGCTAAATTACATATGAATAGAGACGATATCTTCACTGAAAAGGCGAAAAAACTGAAAATTAGAATTTTTTATTTAAATTATTTGATGGATTACTTATTTCGATATATAATATTTATACTAAAATAAGCTAAATTACTTAAAAATATGTTGAATTACACTATATTAGATTAAATTACACTAATTTACATTACATTACGCTAAAATACTATAAATTACGCAAAGTTACGCTAAATTACATATGAATAGGGACGATATCTTCACTGAAAAGGCGAAAGACACAGAAAATTAGAATTTTTTGTTTAAATTATTTGATAGGTTACTTCTTTTGATATATAATTAGCATATTTAAACTAAAATACGCTAAATTACTTGAAATTATGTTGAATTACACTATATTAGGTTAAATTACACTAAATTACATTACATTACGCTCAAATACGGTAAATTACCCTAAATTACGCTAAATTAAGTATGAATAAGAACGACATCTTCACTGAAAAGGCGAAAAACACTGAAAATTTGAATTTTTTGTTTAAATTATTTGATAGATTACATCTTTCGATATATAATTAGTATATTTATACTAAAATACGCTAAATTACTTGAAATTATGTGGAATTACACTATATTAGGTTAAATTACACTAAATTACTTTACACTACGCTAAAACACGGTAAATTACGCTAAATTACATATGAATAAGGACGATATTTTCACTGAAAAGGCGAAAAACACTGAAAATTAAAATTTTTTTGTTTAAATTTTTTGATAGATTACTTCTTTTGATATATAATTAGCAAATTTATACTAAAATACGCTAAATTACTTGAAATTATGTTGAATTACACTATATTAGGTTAAATTACACTAAATTACAATACATTACGCTCAAATACGGTAAATTACTCTAAATTACGCTAATTACATATGAAGAGGGACGATATGTTCACTGAAAAGGCGAAAAACACTGAAAATTTGAATTTTTTTGTTTAAATTATTTGATAGATTACTTCTTTCCATTTATAATTAGCATATTTATACTAAAATACGCTAAATTACTTGAAATTATGTTGAATTACACTATATTAATTTAAATTACACTAAATTACATTACATTACGTTAAAATACGGTAACTTACGCTAAATTACATATGATTACATATGAATAGGGACGATATCTTCACGGAAAAGGCGAAAAACGCTGAAAATTTGATTTTTTTGTTTAAATTATTTGATAGATTACTTCTTTCCATTTATAATTAGCATATTTATACTAAAATACGCTAAATTACTTGAAATTATGTTGAATTACACTATATTAAGTTAAATTACACTAAATTACATTACATTACGTTAAAATACGGTAACTTACGCTAAATTACAAATGATTACATATGAATAGGGATGATATCTTCACGGAAAAGGCGAAAAACGCTGAAAATTTGAATTTTTTTGGTTAAATTATTTGATTGATTACTTCTTTTGATGTATAATTAGCTTATTTATACTAAAATACGCTAAATTACTTGGAATTATGTTGAATTACACTATATTAAGTTAAATTACAGTAAATTACATTGCGTTACGCTAAAATACTGGAAATTACGCTCAATTACGGAAAATTACATTTGAATAGTGACGATATCTTCACTGAAAATGCAAAAAACACTGACAATTTGAATTTTTTTATTTAAATTACTTGATGGATTACTTCTTTTGATATATAATTAGCATATTTATACTAAAATACGCAAAATTACTTGAAATTGTGTTGAATTACACTATATTAAGTTAAATTACACTAAATTACATTACATTGCGCTAAATTACTTGAAATTATATGGATTACACTATATTAAGT
>JAJGRW010000484.1:0-40665 GCA_025461045.1 Carex parvula
TATTTCTACTTTTCAATATGGTATTTGTTGTTCCGCTATCTACTAAACATGGATCTTCTTTACTTACCATTGCGTCAGTCATTTTCCTTTAAAATAAAAGAATGCAAGAATAAATTAAAATAAAAATAAACTACCTTTATTCATTAATTTTACTTGCATACAATATAAAAATTAAAATGTAAACTAAACTTTTATAAACATAAACTTCTATATTATATTTTCTCCCTTAGTAAAATGTCTATTTCTTTATCCACATTATGGAAGAAATCTGATACATCAAAATGTGTATCTATATGGCATTCATATTCGGAGTCATTTTAGTTTCCACATTTTTTTTTTCTTAATTAAGGCTTGATAAAGCCCTACAAAATGTTTGGGCGTACGACAGGTACGCAATCAATGATTTGTCATCCCACATCTGTAACAAACATCTTCAGGATGTTTTCCTTTCTCATTTTTCATTAATACATATTTATAACAAAATACAACTTCATGTTACTAATACCATAACTTCGAGTTATGATAAATGAAAAATGAGATAAATTCGAACTTTGTGAGATTTGTCATATGTACTACAAAATAGATACTTATTAATAATTTCATATTATTAATATCATAACTTCAGGTTATTAATGCCATAACTTCAGGTTATTAATGTCATAACTTCAGGTTTTTAATATCATAACTTAAGGTTGTGAAAAAGGAGATGAATAAATATAAATAAAAAATATGTAAATTGCATAAATAAATAAATTTAAATGTATTAATAACTTCCGGTTAATATTATATAACTTCAAGTTATAATAAAATACTTATTTAATAACTTCTGGTTATTAAATTGCTTGACTGCGCTATGTAAAATTTCATTTGAAATAACTTCGGGTTATATTTTCATCCAATGACCTATAATAACTTCTGGTTATTATATTGATTTTATATGAAAATTTCTAATAAAACTTCAGGTTTTTAATTGAGAATAACTGCAGGTTATTATTCATCCAGTGGCCTATAATAACTGCTGGTTATTATATTAATTTTATATTAAAATTTCAAATAGAACTTCAGGTTCTAAACAATTATAATAACTTCAGGTTATTATTCTTATTATTCTATTCGAGTAATACGAACTTCAGGTTCTTGATAAACATTTAGTTTTGATAATAACTTCAGGTTATTATTCCATCATTCACTTCAAGGAATGATTCTTATAAACTAAAACAAACATAATAAAAAATTTAAATGAAATTTAACTTAATGAAAGATATAATAATCAATCATATAAATTACTTACATAATAACTTTGCAACTTCTTCCGAGCAATTCGTGCTGATAACGTGTTGTAAAACTAAATGAAGTTGCAACAAAAGTAAAGTAAATGACAAAAGAGATAGAGAGCAATAACAGAATTTTATTCTCTTCTAATTGTATGTCATTTCTTGCTTTTACAAAGCCTCTATTTATAGGCTAGAAAGAGATATTACAATAATAAAGAAGAAAATAAATGTCCTATCGTAGTGGAGTAGTGGAGTAGTGGAGAAGTGGGGCAATGAATTGAACATCCACATAAATCATACTAAATTTGATTTACAACATCTATAATATTTTTATTTTAAAAAATATATATTTAGCAAAAATTCTAGTGAAATTCTATTTCAAAAATTCTAGTGAAACGAAATATTGCCATTACTGGCGTTTACTGTCAGAAACACTACCAATGCTAGCGTACACCGGGTGCGAAATGCTTACAATGTTAGCATTTGGTTTATGATAATTCTTATTTGATGTCAAAATTTATATTTATTATAAATGTTAAGATAAAAAAAAAATCAGCCGGTTGTGTGTAGAAGAAGATACTTAAAATGGTTCCTTATAAAAAATACTTAAAAATGATTGATGTTATACTAGCCGGACTCTGTATTATAAAGTCAACTACCATAAATTAAGTTTGTCACTAAATTCATACATACCAAAATATCAAATCTCCAAATTTATACAAACATAGTTCACAAAATAAATTCATATATAACAAATTCACACAAATTCATACAAATTTATAAATTCATACATGGACCGAGCTAGTGGCGAGTTAGCTCATTAATAGCTCGGTCCACTAACGAATGAGGTTTTTGCAAGCGAGTCACATGCGAATCATGATCGATTCGCGAGCTACGAGCTTTTTTTCCACCCTTACTTATCAGATATGGATATAGTTAATTATTTTTTTATTAACTTAACAGGTACAGTTATGAAAATGTTTCCATCTGATTTGTAAAATTTTACATTTGGGACAAAAATTTTAGATGAGACGTAATTTTATAATTAGTTTCAATGTTAAGAATATTTTATAAATTTTTTGAAAAAAATATAGAAATAAAAGTATATTTTGAAAAAAAAGATATTTTAAAATCAAAACATAAAATTATAATTTTTGTATTTAGTATATTCCACAATTTTTAAGGAAAAAAAATATATAAATAAAAACAAATTTTAAAATTAATCAGATGACAAGTGTCCGGGTACCATGCCACTGCACATAATTCATAGATTCAAAAATTATACAATATTATTCAAAACATCAAGCAATAAATTTCAACTTCCACCTAAACAAGCAACAGTGTCAGACTGTCAGGGTATTCCATTCCGAGAACGGAGTAGGTCCGATGCCCATTGGACTTACTTTTAGGTTCAACGCCACTCTAACCGTCCGATCTAGTATAACATTTGTGCGCACGAAAATTGAAACATACACGCATGGGATTTAAAGCATTTTGCACAAATTTAAAAGCAAATCGATGGTGATTAAACCCATCGAACAGAGGTAGGTCCGATGCCCATCGGACCTACTCTCAAGTCTTCCATTCCACGTAGCACCGTATTACAAAACCCTTGATGTACTCCACGTGGCCAGCACCTGATCCACGTGTCATGCTTTTTTTTTTTTTTCATTTAGCTACTTTTAACCCAAATTCAAGAAAGACAAACTCAAGGTAAGAGAATAGAATTATAATGTGATAGCTAGCTTCCTTAATTTGCTTTTATAGTAAGAAATCAAGGTACAATTCAGAAATTGAAAGGAGTGTGTTCAATATACAAACTTATGGAGACTCCGGAGGAGAAAGCCAAGGAAGCAGGTGCCTCGGTACAGGCCGGTACGGAGAAAACCAAAGCCACAGTAGAAGAAAAGGTGTAACATACTTTTTTAATCCAATAACAGAATAATGATACTTCAAAGTTTTATATACTGTTGAAAACTTTTTTGACGTAGTATATATAATTGGATTTGATCCTTCACTAGAATTAAACAAATTTTATAAAATAATGTAAGGAAATCATGAGAAATTATCTGAATACATACTATTGAAAACTTTTCAGCTTGTTATGTCATAACAGTCCATATTCTCTGAGGTAACAAAATATTTCTGCTTAGATTCGGCTGTCCGATCAGAATCCAATCGAGATTGGCCCGAGGTGGAATGCATGGGACCCTTTAATATTTGTGCGGATTCTGATCGGACGATACAGATCTAAACAAAAATGTTATGTTACCTATGTTATCTTAGGTGATATGAATTCATGTCACATTTGCGCAAAGTTAGTACTGGATTTATGGGCAGTTACCAAATAAAAAAAATTATTTAATTATTTAAATCCTTTCTCTGCTGTTCATGAGCTGCTGTTGGACAAGACGAAGACAAAGGATCCAGAAGAGAAGGCGATAGCCGAGGAGCACAAAGATGTGAAGAAGCACGAGGCGGAGGCTGAAAAACAAGCTGCAACTATACCGGAGGGTGTTGCAGGGCATCCAAGCGGCATGGAATCCACACTGGCACGCACTGATGGCGACAGACTAGCCACCGACCCTGTCTAGATTTCATGTTCAGTTGTGTGTTTAAGCATGGTTGATGATTGTCAATGTGGTGATAAGGGAGGGCATTTGTTTTGTTGTGCTTTTGTGTAAAGCAATAATGAATTGATGGTGTTTTGAGTTTTGATCAAATTGGGTGATGAATATGAAATGCAGGAATTGTTTGGTTATGTATATTTGGGCCTCTTACAAATTAGGTTCTTAGGTGATCCTTATGCTGTATACTTGGGCCATTTTCAAATCACCACTTCATGTTCATTTAGTTTAGATGAATCCTCATTTTTCATAATACCCAGCCAGTTATCATTATAAGTTTTGAGACTTGTCAGTTTGTTTACAAACAAACATCTCACCTAGCATGTAATTCAGGTAAAGAACGATTATATACTTTTACCTTGGAAAATAATTATAAACGTTACATGTTGGCTTTTACTTTTACCTTGGAAAATTTTGAACAAAGAATAGATAAACTTGATTTCACTCTTTTAGTATAATCAAATATGGTAGTTTGACGAACGGTATAATAACTATGAAAACTCGAGTAGTTATACCATACTCATCAGTAGGATCGACGAGTAATGGAAACTGTTGAAATATTCCCTCCTATGTGAAATTAAAAAAATATATATGCATTATGCTATTTATGCATATAATACATCCTTGTCAGCTTATAAATACCAGTACTGGACAAGAACAGATAGTAAACCACATGCAATTCAAGAATTCACCTAAAAAAAGGAAGAATTTTGAGATCTGATATATTTATACACCTGACTACATCACATGTTTCAGTTCATTTTATTACCATGGATGATATATTTTTCGAAGCTTCTTACCAAACTCAGCATGCTGCATAATGAATGGCCATAGATGGGTTGGTCCTTTGTTTAAATAAGAAAAATTCAAATTGGCTCTTGCTTTCCGTTGTTCAGTAAAATGATGAAAGTTCTGTTCTTATCTAAATTCTGGGTACCATACTGTCACATTTTATGTAACAGAATACTGTAGTCATTATCTTTTTAACAGAACTAACATAAAATTCCAACTTCCAAGCACCCCTAATTTCCTAAGAGTGCTCCAGAAGAGGGGAGAGGAGGAGGTGATCGGGTTGCCTATGCAAGTTTACTTGTTCCACAAACTCAAATTTTGGAGAGGAGCCAAGGAAAAGGAAGGGGATCCAAAACACAAAAATGAGTAGAGTTCCCCTCCATATTCTACCCCCAATTTGGAGGGTAACACTTCCCCTCACTCCTTCCATCCCCTCCCCTCCCCTTCCCTTTCCTTCCCTTTAAATTTATGGAGCACACCCTAAAAGAACCTCCTTAGCAGTAGGGGGGAATATCTACCATGTGATTAATATGCCAATTCGAAAAAACCAAGAACACAATCTTATTGCTAGTTTATAGTAGTAAATACTAAACCGAAGAAAGAATGAAATCGCAAACTTCACATGATATTTGTAAAGACTTCTGAGCATTTCAAGATATTATTTAACATTAACAACTGAAAATTAATATTTCAAATATTAATGACTTGACCTCAGATCCTGAAAAGCCAGAATGCTACTGCCACTACACTCAATTAACTTGCAAGAAAAATAAATCTCCTCCTTTTTTTCTAACAAGCAATTGTTCTCATAAAGAGGCCACCTAGGTAATTCTGCTGCAAGTGTAATCACACCTGCTCAAATTTTCTTCATGTCGTTGATCACCCATATTACTATGTTGTCTAAATCTCATTTGTGTCAATGTTTAGACTAATTTATCAGTCTCGTTACAATGTCATTTCATATCTTAAGGAAAATCAATGATCAAGCACTTCTGTTGTCAGATCCTTAATCAACATTTTTATTGATCATAACAACTTTCAAAATATTCACAAGTTTAGCAAAGAGAACTAAGCATGCATAGACATGAAAGATGTAGTATAAAGCACAACTAACATTTTGCCAAAGAAAATATAGAACCACTACAATTCAGCAGATTTGTACATGCTAACAAAAAAAAGTAAATTTTATTAATATAAACATTAAGCTCCCGAAACCCTCAACTTCAACCATCCAGCGTTATTTATTTCAATGGAGGAAGTACAAAGAAAGAAGGCAAGAGTGAGAAATCTCACCTCACAAAAATTGCAACTTTACCCCCAATCATTTCTTTTCAGACAGCTTCACCCCTGGTTTCTTCGCCTCTTCCCGACCAGCCGGCCTAGAACCTTCTGGAACCTTACCATTATTCCTCCAGTCCCTCTTTTCATTTGTTGCCATATGAGATTCATTCCTACTGACACCATCAAAGGTGCTTCCAATACCATTCGCCCTCAATGCAATGATCTCAGCACGGAGGTCCTCCACTGTCCTCCTCAGCAATCCACCTTCAGCCTTGAGCGCATCAAAATCAGGTTTAAACCCTGTGTCTGCTTTCGCTTCTGCCGCATTATCACTGGGCTTCTTCTCGGCATCTTTTGCATTGCGCGTCACATGCTCAATTGAAAGCTTGTTCATAACAAGTAATGGCATCTTGGTTATTGACATGCCTGAGTTGACCTGACCAAGCTCTGGCGGTACCCGCAAACCCCACCTAAACTTAACATTAGCACGGTTGAAGAAGGGCAGCACAGTCCCCGCATTCAATTGCATGCCGGATAAAAACCCATTAGTGGAATTGGCAACATCAGTTGTGAACCCGTTTACACTTTCAAACGGGTAAAACCCGACAGCAGTTTTACCAACCCCAGCAACAGCAGGATCGGGTACGTTCTTTTCATGGTCAATAACAATTTTCTTCACCGCAGATTCCACGGAGTTAGACTGAACCGATTTCTTCAAAACAAAATCGCCAAACCTTGGTTTGATGAGGATTGAGAACCTGGGAGCCGACCCGATAGCACCAGGCCCGACTAGATTGAACTCAGCAGACATGCCAAATGGGGCTTGGAACGGCGACCCGAAGGATCCGACCCCAGTTTTGACAACAAGAGAGAACGGCGTTACCGTATCATTGGGCCGGTATGAAACACGAAACGAGGGACCCGATTCGAAGGCTGTGCCTAGGTCGAGGCGGAGCTCCTTTGTTTCTCCGGCGGAGACGCCAGAGAGGAAGGGGAGACCGAGGATACTGATCGGGACTTTCGCACGGAGCAAAGGCTTTTGGTCGTCGCGAAACTTGATCGAGGACTTCATGGCGTTCGTCATTGGTGAAAGCCTAGATTACATGAGAGGAAGAGAGATGGCGAAGAAGGCGAAGAACTCGAATAGGGATTAGGGTTTTCAAAAATTTGCGAACTGGTCAGGTTGGAGAGTCGGAGATTGTGGGGTGGGGATTGATTTCGAGTTGGGGGTTTTCCGAGGCCAGTACTCTGAAGTAACTCAAATTTTATTTTTATATATGAGCCGTCCGATCAGAATCCGGGCTAATCCGGCTCGAGGTGCAATGCACGGATCCTTTTAATATGTGCCAAAAATGTTCTGACGGTCAAGTTCTAAACCCACAATTTGAGTTACTTTAGGTGAAATGAATTCGGTGTTTGCGAAATCTCTCGGGTTGTACTGTGAGTCTGTGAATAACTACGATGAGATACATAGGCGAAGTCTACGTAAGCCGTGTAATAACTTGGCTTGGCGGGGGCCCATGTAGTAAGAACTTATCCCATAGACCAGGTTCTTCTATACTGTAAAACAGAGAGATAAAGAGATGTGAACGCGGTACTGGTGAATGGTGCTAAATACGTGTATTTCCCCGAAAATAATTTAAAGGAATGTTTGAATTGCGATAGATCTCCTGTGGCATGCACGGTGTAAATCCGTACGTCGTCTTTCATGGTGTGATGCACTGATGCTGATGGACCGATAATATAATACCGCTTCAAGTCATGGGTTTTAAAATTCAATTGGTTGATCATAGTCGTCAATTTTATATAAATTTTAAATCTTGGGGAAATTAAAATATATTTTCTGAATTTGTTTAATATTTTCTGTAAATAGAAGAAACCATTCTTCTTATTGAGGGGTCTAGAATTTTAAAATTAGGTTTGAGTTATTATTTTTATTTAACATTAATGTTATTAAATTATAGTATTATACAATGGAAAAATATAAGAGGTTTTGAGTTTGGGGAATATGTCTAATTTAAAAGTTTGGTATACGTAAATTTTCTATACAAAAATCTCATGAATTAATATACAATATTTTGATTATAAATTAATAAACATAAAACATGTCCGCTCTGTTTAGCAGTGGCAACTTGGCAAGAGAGCACGTGGCTCACAGCTAAGTAGGAAGAATATTTTCTGTAAAGTTCTATAAGCAGCTTCTAAACCGATAACATTAGGTTTGTCGTTTGTGTGATTTGATAATATTGAAGCAAACAACACAAATTGGTTAAACTAAAATACTTTGGTGGGCTAGATGAGATCAGACGGACCAGAGATTAAGCCCGGCCCAATTATCTGTTGGATCAGATTAGACTATGAAAATTGAAAACCAAGTATTTTTGGGACTGTTTTATTATTTCCCTTGGTGCGCATCGTGAGATGAGAAAGTCGAATGTGTAACTCACACAGCACAGCACGCCAGCACAGCACCTACGTCACTGGATTCTGACTGTTTTTCTGTTTCTGTATCCGTGCTTCATTACCTGTAGCCTCCGAGTAACAAATGATTAATCCCGAAATTTTTATTTATACCATTTTAAAAAAATCAATTAACCAAATAACCACGGTTTTCTGATAATTTTATTTCTAGTACGGCCACAGAATGCCGGAGCGGACCCATATGGGGGGTACCGCAGAATGCCGGAGCGGACCTTTTATTTTTTATTTTAGAAATACGAAATTGTAATTTGTTAAGGGTTATTTATTTAGTTTCGAATGTGGTTTAAATTGATTTTTAGTCGTATCGTATTTTAGATATGTCGTTGGTTTGAAATATTTTAGATATTTTAGATATGTGGTTTCTTTGAAATGGTTTTGTGTACTCTGAGATAATGAAATCAACAAAATAAATAAATAACAATAAAATCAAACAAACAAGAAACTAATCAACGAAATAAATAAGTATCTGACAAAACATCTACCAATACTACAAATAAGAATCTAACAAAACATCTAACAGTACAACAAATGAAAATCTACGGCTCTGGCCTAAACACCGTCCTCGCCTTCTTCTTCCTATACCCCCGACCCAGCCTGCAGAGTGGCTTCTCGTCAGTATCTGCGGAGGATGCAGAGTCGTCTGCCTGGACATCCGTAGACTGAACCGGCTCCTGGCGAACCTCCTCAATCTCGGATGTCTGCTGGACCCCAGGACCAAAAACTGTGGTATGTCCAGACTCAGCCTGCGTGAATAAAAATGCCTGTCTGGCAATGGGGTCATCGTGGAGGGAAGGGTGAGGTACCTGCTGTGAGGACTGGCAAGGGAACGGCGGGATGGGCTCTGTCTGAACATACCCTGGCTGATAGGCAGGAGGTGCTGTCTGAGTGGGACTGTAACCCGGGGAATACAGTCCATCTCCCTCTGTGCCATAATCAGCGGAGATATCGAAGCCCAGGTCCTCCTCGTGTCCACCATGTAGTAACTTACAAATTAGATAATGTATTGAATAAGAAAAGAATCACAGTTACGTATTTTAATTTAAATTATACCTCGGCAGGCATCCTAGACTGGGATCCCATGGCCTCATGTGCGGCTCGGTGCATCAACTCGGCACCTCGGTTGAACGCCTGACCGACCGTCTCAGCATCATGGACGCCTGTAAACACGTCCTCATCACCAGTGTAGGGGACATAGACACCGGGCTCGTAGATATACCGTGGATCCGTCCTCTACGATCCCTCGGCTTCGGTACCCGCTCGTGCGGGTTGTCGGCGATGTATCCCTCAATAAATATGGTGTACGCGCCGTGATCCTGGTACCAATCTCTGTAAGGTCTGTACGAATTACAACAAATGTTAGATATTCCAATCAAAGCTATAGTTGGAGTTTTGAATTAATAAAATTTCTTACACTGGCGCGACATCCATCTGACGGTCGGGCTCGGCCAATGGGGGATCTGCAGCTCCTGCCTCGAACACGTAGTCGGCACGGGTAATCCCCCAGTCCTTGCCTGCAGTGGTCTCCCTGGGATGGTGCAGCCCTCGCCAGACCTCCTCGCTGATCGGTACCGGGGGCGGAGCAAGCTGGAGCATCCCGAACTGTCTCATGACCCGTCCGGGGTAATGGTGCTCGATGATCTATATATTTTAATACGTTAGACTGTTTTTATTAAATTAAGTTGCTTGTGTAAATAACTAGCATAAAGAAATTACGGTACCTGAAAACATATGAGCGGCACCTCTGCACGCCAGAAACGCTCCTGCTGACGACATCGCTCCGGCAATATCTCAAGATATGACCGATGTGCGCCATCCACCTCGACCTGGAAGTATAGATTTAATATCATATATCAATTCGAACTGGAAAAAATTTAAATAAAAATAAAAATAAAAGTAAACTTACATAATCTCTGTAGGGCTCCCAAGTCACAAACTCGGCATCATCTCTGAGATGCTCGATCTCCTGTCTCCAGAATGTGATGCCGAGAGACGCGCCATGCCCTGCACCCACCCAAATCTTGGGATAGCAGTACTTGGCGGCAAATGCAGGGCAGTTGTCCTGCTCGGGCTTGCCCCACTCCGGCACATCTGTCTTGCTGGCCAGGACTGGACGGCCAACAATCAGATGTGCGTAGGACCAGTGCTGTAGTAACATGCACGGTCCAATGAAGGTCTTGTTCTTCTTCAAGCAGGCTGTGTTAAGACCCCTTTACAATTTACAAAGTCAGTGTTACTACACTACGATGTATACTATTTGAAAATATTTATAAGAAGGTGTTTCTTACCTATATAGGCATGCCAGCGTGGCACCTCCCCAGTTGAACCTGCCCGCAGTGGACAGGTCGCGCAGAAGCTCGAGGTAACACAGCAGCACCTGATCTCCATGCAAATCCGGAAACAACCGACAGGTGATCATCTCCAAAATATAGGCACGCAGGTATCGGTCAATAACCACCTGTTATAGATTTAAATTAGAACATTACTTACAAGAAAATAAATATAATACTATTTAAATTAAATCTTGTACAAGCAAATACCTGATCTGGTCGATCCGGAAAATCCTTGAATCTCGCCCGCAGCTTTGCCAAGCTGATACAACTGGGCGAGACCACGGTCTTCTCACCTCTTTTCTTCTCTTTCTGGAGATCCTCGTGCGAGATCCCCAACAGCTCCGAGCACAATGCCCGGAAGTCCCCGTACTCGACGCCCGTGACCGGCTCCCCAATAATAGTCATACCCCACAGGCAACTGACTTCCTGTAGGGTGACTGTCATCTCAGCATGGGGGAGATGAAAGCTGTGCGTCTCGGGACGCCATCGCTCAACGAGGCCAGAAGATAAACCCTCGTCAGCATTCTCCTCGGCCATCTGGGATATCTGGTACAATCCCATCGAGCGTAAACCCCCCCGTACGCCGGCTGGTACCGTAGATGAGTGCGGTTGTGACGAACCGTAACCGCATCCAAACCCTGCATTTAAGTAAATAATCATATCAAGTTCATTCATCAAAAATTCGAGATGACAAATTTACTTACCCCAGTGGCAGTCTCTAAAATCCGATGCTCCGCATTCGGGTACCACAAGAAGTCGCTGACCCTGTCGGTGCGACTCCGGATACCCGGAACATCCGCCAATGCTGTCTCGATGTACTGAGACATCTCGTATGGCGTGGCTGTAGGGCCATGCTGTGTACCCCTACTGGAGGATGGTCTATCTCTACTGGATGCCATGCTGTATTGGATAATTTTTGGTCAAAAATGAGAGTTTGGTAAAAGTCCGAATTAAATTTGGGTACAATTCTAATTAAATTTGGGTACAGTCCGGATTAAATTTGGATACAATTCTAATTAAATTTGAGTACAATTCTAATTAAATTTGAGTACAATTCTAATTAAATTTGAGTACAATCTAATTAAATTTGGGTACAATTCTAATTAAATTTGGATACAATTCTAATTAAATTTGGGTACAGTCCGGATTAAATTTGGGTACAATTCTAATTCTAAATTCTAAATTAATATCTAACTAAATGCTAAATCTAAACTCTAAACCTAAATCCTAATCCTAAACCCTAAACCTAAACCTAATTACTACTCTACACTAAAAATTAAAACTAGAGAAGAAGAAGAAAACTTACCCGAAGTCGAAGGGATTGAAACTTGAAATGAAATGATATGAAATCGGAACCCAGCGGCCCCTTATATAGGCTAGGGGTCCGTTCCGGCATTCTACGACCCCAGGGACCGCTCCGGCATTCTGCGGTCCATATAAGGGTCCGCTCCGACATTCTGCGGCCGTGCTAGAAATAAAATTGTCAGAAAACCGTGGTTATTTGGTTAATTGATTTTTTTAAAATGGTATAAATAAAAATTTCGGTGATTAATCTGCAAATAATTTGACAATAGTGAGGCTACGGTACTATGCATAGCACGGTTGGGTCCGTGCTACGACTCAATATTTGAGTTTTTAAAATTCTAACGGTCGATCCGAACCGTTCAACATGATTATAAAATGAATATGTACTTGCAAACCAAATTTTACATTTTTTCGATTTTTTTACTATGTTTTTAGATAGGTAGAAAATCACTTGATCTGAAAATTCTGGACCATCCAAAAACAGTGATTTTCCTCCAATCTAAAAAATTAGTAAAAAAAATCAAAAAAATGTAAAATTTCGTTTGCAAGTACATATCCATTTTATAATCATGTTGAACGGTTTGAATAGACCGTTAGGATTTTGAAAACTCAAATATTGAGCCTTAGCACAAACCCAATCCGTACTATGCATAGTACCGTAGCCTCACTCATTTGACAATGTGTATAATTTCGGGGTTAGAGTGTTATACAGACATAATTAGGGAATAGGTCGTGACATGTAATGCATATAACTATATAATAAATTTAAATTTGTAAGAAAGATGAATAATTAAATTTGACAAATAATAAGAGAATAATTCGTAAAATTTACAAAATTCATGAATAATTAGCTAATAAATTAGCAAAATTCGGGATAAATTAAAAAAGTTATTTGATTCATCTATTAACGCATAAGGTGTTAAAAATGAATAATTTGTGAAAGTTATTATTGTGTAAAGACTTGATAATGAAATTGACTCTCTTTTTTTCACTTTCTTATCTTGGTGGGGGCTCGGATGACTTCAGAAAAATTAATGCGTGTTGATGCGTGCAATTATTAATTGACAATAAAATTATGATACGAATTTCATTTCATTATTTGAAAATTATAAATGCCTATTATGTTTTGTGCATTTAATAAATTCTAAATAGAACACAATACTCTTATTTATAATCATGATATGGCCCTGACATTTAGGGGTGAAAACATAGCAAATACGGAACGGATAGTGGTAAAACCATATTCATATCTCTTTTTAATTTTCCGGATACGGATACCGATCGGATATCAGCCGGATACAGATATGGATACAGATCGGATCAGATATTTATTAAAATAATATTAAAAAATAACAAAGTTCATAATATTTATCT
The DNA here is from genome assembly GCA_025461045.1 of Carex parvula. Classification (NCBI taxonomy): domain Eukaryota; kingdom Viridiplantae; phylum Streptophyta; class Magnoliopsida; order Poales; family Cyperaceae; genus Carex; species Carex parvula. The sequence goes on from JAJGRW010000484.1 coordinate 13,465, forward strand.
AATTTTAATAGTAAATAACAATATTTTTTCATAATATATATTAAAATATATGATATATATCTACTATTCGGATATGGATAATTGAAACGTAAAACCATATCAGCATTCATATCCACATGGACATTCTGAAAATGATATCCACATCTAATTTTTAGAATACAAATTGAATACGAATCGAATATTATCCATACCATTTTCAACCCTACCTAACATAATTTTTTTGAACTGTAGCTGAAAAGTAAAAAAGAAAAAAAGTGCATTACGATAAAGTTGTTACATTGTTTAAAAATTGTGATATGAAATAGTATTTATGTAAAATTTTTACATCCAAAAAATAAAAGGTTGTTACATTGATTTAAAATTTACATAGTTTGAATATCCAATTTTCTTTATTTATGTGAGGGCCATATAAATAAGTTTATTTTGTAAAAGTTGTCCAATTATAAAATCATATTTCTAAGTTAAAACTGCAAATACAACGTACTTATTAATTCTCATTTATACGAACTTGTAGTCAGTATTGACAAATAAAGAAAATTTTACGATCAGGTTTGATTTGAACCATCCAACCTAAATTGAACGGTCCAAATCTGTTCAGATTTTTTTTCGTTTAGCAAAACACACCACACGAATTTCAACATACAAATATCATCAGAAGATATAGAAAATTGGCTGACATCATAGCCCACTTAATCATTTTTTATTTCCTGTGCCGATTTTCGTGAAGCCAACCTTGTAGCATTTTAGTTCGATATATTTTATCTGTTTCGACTTGTTACACGCCTGTCTGCAAAGTAATAAACACAGACAATACATAAATAATATCAGTATCCATTGGAAAAAAAGAGGATCCACTGGAAAAATGCAAATTAGGGCCGGCCTTTGGTGCAACCAAAAAGAGAACGAAAGCGGGACACGATTGCCGCCTTCTCCAGTCCATATTCTATATTTGAAAAATCTTTTTAGATATATCTCATCCGTCCGTTTTCATTATACGGTCCGATTCTTCTTTTGTTTCTTCTGCCAAATTGACCAGTGTCGTTCCTCAACCATTAATGTCTCTAGGGTACTTTATATAGTAGATTTCAATCCTGTCCGTTTTTTATATATTAGCACGTATCTTTAAGAGTTTCTTGCATCTGAGGACGGTTCGGTTTTAAGCTCAAACGGTGAGGTAATGCAGAGGATCCTGACTCCGTTCCTGCGGCGCCTTTATTATATGAGGTTATCTTTACTGCTCTGATACAGCACACTTCCATAGATACCTCGGAAATCCCCATTCCATTCCCTCTTGTTCCTGGTTCCATTCTCTCTCGGGAAGAAGAAAAATCTGAAAAGAAAACATTAAAAGATGGCGGATAATGGAGTGGTGGCGGTGTACGGAAACGGCGGAGAGCTGTCTGAAACTTCGAAGAAATCGGCGACATTCTCTGTGAAGGTAGGGCTTGCTCAGATGCTCCGCGGCGGGGTGAAAATGGATGTCGTCACACCAGATCAAGCGCGCATAGCTGAGGAGGCTGGGGCCTGTGCCGTCATGGCCCTGGAGCGTGTACCCGCTGACATTCGCGCCCAAGGCGGCGTTGCTCGCATGAGCGACCCCGGCATGATTCGTGACATCAAGCGTGCCGTCACCATCCCGGTCATGGCGAAGGCGCGTATCGGCCACTTTGTCGAGGCTCAAATCCTCGAGGCAATTGGAGTCGACTATATTGACGAGAGCGAGGTGCTCACCTTAGCCGACGAACAGCACCACATCAACAAGCACAACTTCAAGGTGCCGTTTGTGTGTGGGTGCCGCAACCTCGGTGAAGCCCTTCGCCGCATCCGTGAAGGCGCGGCCATGATCCGCACCAAGGGTGAAGCGGGGACAGGCAACGTGATCGAGGCCGTGCGCCACGTGCGCTCTGTCAATGGGGACATCCGTGCCCTCCGCTCAATGGATGACGACGAGGTTTTCACCTTTGCTAAGAATATCGCGGCGCCTTATGACCTTGTCATGCAGACCAAGCAGCTGGGGCGTCTGCCGGTGGTGCAGTTCGCGGCTGGTGGGGTGGCCACGCCTGCTGATGCGGCACTGATGATGCAGTTGGGTTGTGACGGGGTGTTTGTCGGGTCGGGGATATTCAAGAGCGGGGATCCGACACGCAGGGCTAGAGCAATTGTGCAGGCTGTGACTCATTACACTGACCCCGAGATTCTGGCGGAGGTGAGCAGCGGGCTTGGTGAGGCGATGGTTGGGATCAACCTCAATGATTCCAAGGTCGAGAGGTTTGCGGCGCGCTCCGAGTAGGAGTACACTACCTGGTATGGTGCTGCTTGATTAGGGATATGATAGCTTGTACTGGTATCTTTACTGGCAAGTGAACTCAACTGAACTGAACTCGTCAATTCTTTGTGTTGCCTGAATTATGTCAATGCTTAATTGTGGTTGACTCAGTGTAATCTTGGATTGGGTCTTTTTTATTTATTTACTTTGTGCCTTCTATAATGGCTAAATTAATAGATTAATAATATTATGACGTGCATTTAATTTAATTATTATTTATTTTTGTTCCATGTGCTCTCATTGATAACTGGAGTACTCATAAGCAGGGCTGCACCTGTCCTAAATTGTGCTTATAATAATGTAACGACACTGTAAAATTCTATTCATTTAGTTGATATATTCTTGATCAATTAAAACAAGTAGCAGAAATGCGCAAGCTGAAATGCTGAATGCTTTCAAATATTAAAACCTTCGCTGGTATCACCTCCTGGTTTTGCATCAGAGGGCTGCTGCTGCTGCTACCTTAATAATATGATATAATAAGACACATTAATTGTTTATGAAATAATAAACTACTGAAGGTAAAAGACAAAAAGTTAACTGCACAAGTAGAGAGTATTTTTACAAACAACAGAACATATTTTTAGGTCCCAGTCCCAGTCCAAGTCCCACCCATATTTACATTAAAAAACAAAATTATTTTTATTTTTCAAAGAATTATTAAATAATGCTTGGAATTTGAACATTTGAGTTTAAAAAAATATTGTCTGAATCCCAAACCCTACATCAAGAAACACGAAAAACGATTGACCATTTGTGCTTGTGTTCAAGCAAATACATGCGTTCAGAAATCAGAATTCACTAATTCAGTGTAAATTTATATTTTAAAAAGAAAAGAGAAAATAAAATAGCTAGCTGTTGATCCAAATACCTTCTTTGTTTGTACCCACAGCTTCCACATCAGCCATAATTTCTAGTCCACCTTTTTATTTCATTATCTTTTTTTGTTTTTACTATAATTTTCATAGGTTGGTTGTCTTCTAAAAACTTGTTCTAATTCTAACCTCATAAATTCACATATATATATATTAGTGCCATATTTTTTTTTGTTGATTTCAGCTTTTTGCTTTTCAATGAATGGCAACATGAGCAAGTGGAAAAGAGGAAGAGCGTGGCAAGGGGAGATTCTCTGGTTTTGGATCAATCAACTATTCATACGAACCAATCACACTTATATCTCAACAAATAAAAAATAAATAGGGATCAAGATGCCAAGTAGACTTCTTTCTCTAAGCCGCACAAAAAAAAGAGACAATTTAAGGAAATGTATAATAGCCGGATTATTAGCGGAGCCAGACTTTTACACTATGAAAGTCAAATACAGATTGGAGATCAATCACATAAATTTTTTCATGTTAAATGAGAATTAATTTTACAGTACCTGTAACATTTTACTCTAAACTATACAGAAAATCATATAGCAATACAAACTTTTGTTAAATTAATGAGAATCAATTGACCCCCATTCACCACACATAGATCTGCCCCTGATTAACTTTGTTGTTTTCTCACTAAAATAAATAGAAATATGCAATACAATGGACATCCAACTCATCATGTCAATTTGCATTTAAATTCGCAGTTTCGTATGAATTTAAATTCGTATGAACGGTTTAGACTAGACATTAAATCAAATGGGTCTGATGTCTATCGAAACCCCTCTCTGCATCACTTTCATGCAGATGTTATGGTCGATGATTTGATGTTTTTTTGGTCCTTTGTATTAATAATCTACCAGTAATGATATTCCTTCGAAAAACAAGTTTTTTCTTTTTTGAAATATATTATATATATATATATCCGATACGAAGGTAAAATTGTGATGTGACTCAGTCTAAGCAATTAATTGCAATTCTCGCAGATGATATATTGAACAATAGCATCCATCTGCCGGATATATACATATTCTCAGTCGCATTAATTCCAAGCACAATGAAGAAAGAATTCGTATTCTAATTAACTCAAATTTTGAATTTAGATCCGAACGCAAGTATATTAAAAGACTCCGTGGGTCGGATTGGGCCGAAATAGTCTGGAGCTAAGTCAGATAGATGATCCGGGCCCATCAACAAATAAACATAAAACACCCATCCTAGCAGGAGATTTTGATGGACATCAGACCGAATTCATAATGATTTAAAGATATTTAGGTTTTCTATGGACATCTAACTGATTTGGACCGTTCGATCCCCGTTTTCATTCGAGAAAGAAATATACTGATGTCTGAGATTAGTAAAGACTAGCTTCCTGCATTAATAAAAAAAATAGAATAATAAACTGAAAAGACAACATTTATCTCTGGCAGCTAGATTATAATAAAGCCCAAAATATCAGATACAGAATAATTGTATAAATATAAAAAAAAAATGGAGCTGAATATCTGATACATGAATTTGACAGTGGAACTTAATTCGATCAATCAGCTAAATTTTCTTCTACATTAAAAATAGAGCGAGATGAAAAATTTGAAATTTCTAATCTAAAAAAGCCACGGGTGTTCCTGGCGAACCGCCGCTTCCTCCTCCGGTGTGTAATCGTTCTCTATATTAAAAAGCTTGCGTATCTCCTCAGGAGACTTATTCGCCATTTGATCAGCCACCTTTTTGCATGTCAGATCCATCAGTCCTTGGATGGCCAGATAATCTGCTGCTCGAATAAGATCGAAAATGATCGCTTGATCAACATTCACAAATTCTCTGTCCCAGTCTCTGCCCCCTTGCTCGAAGACATGTTTCTCGCAGTACTCAATCACCTTTGCTAGGATCTTGCCAGTGATACTAGGCAGTGAAATGGAGACCTCAGCGCCGCTGTTTTCGATTAGGCTGCTGATCGTTTGAGACATCTTTGCCACCGTCTCCGACACCAGGAACTCCTCTCCATCTGAGCTCCTCAGCGTGATCATCTGCTTGGCTGTATTGTTCGACATTTTCGTTTCTTTGAGGTTGTATGAGTTAGGGTTTGAGGTTGTATGGTTTTAGGGGTTAAATTCTGAGACTATATATATAAGTAATAACAACATACTTTCTTAGAATCTATAATTGGAATTTACAATTATATACCTCTGTTTTTAGACAATTTCTATTTTCACATTTTTTATTACTCTAAATATATACTCATTGAAAAGATCTCTTATACTTATTTAAATTGAATTAAAATTTGCAGCTATCTTTTTAGACAATTCCAGTTTGATGTTTTGTTTTATTGCTTTAAATATACTCACAAAATTAGATCTCTTATTTTTCTTGTTTAAAATGGATTGTCTTTTGCTATAACTAGACTGGCCCTAATTATACAAAGTTATACGTAAATTGCCTAAATGAAGAAATTATAATAGCAATTTACGTATAACTTTGTAATGGATATGATATTTGACGGTCTGGATCATGATAAATGGATTTGAAATGCAGTCCTAATTAAATAAATATATAAAAGAGAGGGTTCCAGGAATTTTCATTTTTGTCTTTGTTATGCTTTTATTTTTTAAACCACAATAACTTAAAATTTTAAAATTTATATGTCAAAATAAAATTACTAGATATGAACTATATCATATTTCACTCTGCACACGTAAAAAATTAAGAACTAAAGACATTACGGTCTTACGGAGGCAAAAAAAAAAAAAGAGACTTGAAACCTCCTCATGTGTATAAATAGGCGCACATAATGCACTATAAAAGGCTTAACGAATTTCCAGCAGATTGTTTAATTAATTTTTTATGCATAGATTTTGAGTTAGGCAATGTTGTTGAATGTAGTAATCAGATATAAAAGGCTGCACAAAGGGCATTATTTTCAATCCAAACAGTTTCTCAAGAAATTAAGCGGTAACGCCGGTAATAGTTTTCTCACCATTTTCTCAAGAAATTCTTTTCTTCTTTTTTAGGACATTGGCGGTGATGTTGGGCGGCTCAATGTTGATATAAGTGCAACCGTCTTTGATTAGGTAACCCATCTTTTGAGACATAGTTGCCAACGCCTCCGTCACCATGAACTCCGTTCCATCGGAGGTGGTGAGGAAGATCATCTGCTCGGCTGGTCTGAAGCTCGACATTTTATTTTCTCTGTGTGGTTTTACAATTCAGGGTTAAATTCTGGGACTTAATATAATGTGATCAAAGAACTACGATCTTAGAATTTAGAATTGGCATTTGCAATTATGACACCTCTGCTTTTTAGACAATTCCTATTTTCACAATTTTATTACTCCAAAAATATACTCGCAGAACACCAAAAACTAATTATAAATATGTGGCAATTCCTTTATACTTGTTTATATTTATCGTTTGAAATGAGTTGTTTTTTTGCTGTAACAGACCCGGCCCAAAATTTACAAAGTTTGCCATAAATTGCCATCTGAATATTTATCTTTTATTTAGCATGGTTGTAGAATATTTACCTGAAAGTCTGAAACGCCTTTTCATTTACATTTATTTTGTAATCACGGTTTTTTCCAACTTTACCTTCATTAGAAATAATATAAAATTAGAATGGAAGTTGGCATAGTAACACATGAAGTTTCAATAGTTCAAGGTTGATGCTGGACCAATAATAGCTAATTTTAATTAAGCAGAGGTTGTTATTGTAGTAATTCTCTATTCCTAACAAGTATCTAGCAGTTAAGGGCAATTTGACAAAAGCTGTTACCATTTTGTCTGGTACATCTCTTGCACTTCACTCATCAAGATCTCCAGTTCTCTCACCAGTCAAGGCATGTTGAATCAGGATCTGATTATTTCTGTATGTCTTTCAGACGACAAATGATGAGGATGATAAAATTGTGGAACTAATTATTAAGATCAATCGTGCCACTCGATTTACGATCTCCTCTGAATGCTGATAATCAAACAGAAAAAAAAAACTGCTACAACTGGCATGCCAGACCAAAGGGAAGTCTCTCAGGATATTTTGAAAGCCTTCAAATTTTCAGAAAAGGCATTTAATGGGTTTTAACATGGAAAAAGAAGGCATTAAAGTAAACGGGATATTAAAGTCATCGAGTAAACAATAGTACCATACCAGGTTGTCGACACTACAGGGAAAATTGCCATGTAAGAATTCCCCACCAAATTGATTAAAGACTACAATGGTACATGGAGAAAGAAAAGAATCGTAAGAAAAAAGTGCACAAACAAAACAATTAATAGCACCACTACTTAAAGCAATATGCATAAAAAACTAATTGTTTACATAAACGATCAACTCACCAAACATAAATAGCAAGCTCACAACCCCGACTCACCTACTTTCTTCTCAGATAAAGAACTGATAAAATCAACAATGAAACCGACCATGTGGTTATCAAAAGTGGGGCCCTCCATCTGAAAATGCCCTACCCCTTCAATCAGCTGCGTCTCAGTTCGGCCTTTGGATGACTTGAGCTTGTTTTCCAGCTGCTTTACACTGGTAAACCCGTCTTTGGTACCCATTATGAAAAGTTTTGGTTTATCTGATTTTAGAATATTTTGATGGTGCCTCCCAAATAGGATAGATGCTGTCATACCAAAGGGGTAGCCAATGCTGACATAAGCGACAACTTCATTTATCTTGTCTACTGCTGAGCCAGCAATAGGTGCACCTATAAATAATAAAAGCATTCTTAGCCATACTTATATATACTATGCAATGGGTTGGTACTGATACAAGCACTCTGTACCAGCTCATCAGTCTTATAAGCCACTGGTATTTGTGATAAATACTACAGATTAGCGATTCAGCAATCTCCGCACTGAGGCCAAGAAAGAAGCAAAAAAATAAGGATCCAGTATGTTAAAATGAGTATACCTTAACACATTGCTCCATCTGACTTATAATTTAAGAACACAAAATACAGGTAGGCACATTCCAAAACTTGACACAATTCACCTCCATGATCAAATTCTTTTTGAAACTAAGGAATTACAGAGAGATGCCCTTTAAAGTACTCAAGAGTAGTCATAAGCATTATTTAAAAGACCTAATAAAAAACCGGTTCCATTTGAACTGAAAGTCTGAAACACATTTTCCTACAATTTAAGCTTGAAATATACAAACCACCATAGATCACAATAATTTCAGCCCAGGCATGTATGAAGCAGCTTGCTTAAAATTGCTTAAATTTGCTTATTTGATCAAATCAAGCTGAAGTTCAATATTGACTATTGTGTTTGCCAGAGGTGGTGCAGATCATCAATTTCCAAGATTTTGTTATTTCGACAATTTATCTGCATAAACTATTTACTGCCAAGTAATGCTATCAACCCTGATTTAATGCAATTGAACCAATTATCCCACAGTTTGGGGATCTATGCATTAAACCCTACTCAAATAGTGCTCCAACCTATCTAGGTACGTAACTACACAGATACTTCCACAAGAAATGATAAAAGCGCACCTGCTGAGGATCCGACAAGAACAATCCCAGAGGGGTGCAGGGATTCAGTGACCCACTTGCAGACAGCCGTAACATCGTTGACCTCAGCGAATCCAGTCAGAGAAGCTCGACCCGTGGAGCGACCCGCTCCTCGCATGTCGAAGGTGATGGCGTGATACCCCTTCTCGGCTAGTCCAGTGGCGATCCCGCGTAGGAGTCCCTGGAAGCCTCCGAGCACACTGTAAGGATGCACCAGGACCACAGCCAGGTTCTCCGGCGCCGGTTCGGCAGCCTTGAAGAGCCGCGTGTGTAGCTTCACGCCGTCGGTCGATTCGACCGTTGTCGACTCCACTACTGTCGATCCCATTTTGAATTAGGTTTTGGTTTTCGCATTTTGGGGATTTTTGCGAGGTTTTGCTTGGAACGGGGTGTTAGAGCTACAGTAACAGACTACGCCGCTGCAGCAATGTTTAGGCGTATTGCGTCGATCGTGGAGTGGGGTCGTCTGTCAGTGATACGTGGTGTAACAGAACCAGTTCGACCAGGTGAGTTATGAAGGATCGGGTTGGTTGGAAATTTAATTTGACCGGTCGGTCGGCTTTTATTGCTGCTGCCGGGCCGGGATTCACATTCTCATTCTCTCTTGCTGGATTCCAGAGTTAACAATTTTTTTTCTCTTTTTATTTGAATGTAATTCCACAAAATTTATAATAGTGGTACGAAGGTAAACTATCTGTTTTCTTCTGATGCATATAATGATATAATATGTCATATACCTATTTTTTTACAAAAAAAACTAAAAAAATTAAACTTCTATGAATAATATATAAATAATTCATAGTGTTATAATTCCTAAAACTTGTAACTAATTATTAAAAATTCATGAAAAACAGTTTTATTCATTTATTTATTTATTTATTTGATACTATAATAAAAATGAATAATTAGCATTTTCTGTTGCTATTTTTATGTTATTTTATCAGTATGAAGTATGAACGATATAAAAAATTATTTATCTGGACATCAAATTAAACCTGTAACATCGAGTTCGAAAATGTCAAAGCAATTTTTTCCAACAACCTTTAATGTACGTAGAATATTTAAATGTCGCGTCAGATTAAAATAAACAATCTGAATTTCATTCTACCAAGTCAGACTGGATCTGAATTCATCTCGAGTATTTTATCACATTTCGATTTTGTTTTTATGTGAATCAATAAGTTGAAAAATCAACGTCTAGAAATTATCCACATTAGTACGTTTTTACAAGCTCTTGATGACAGCCCAAACAAAATTGAAATGTCTTAATTTTTTACACATGTATAGATAAAATGATGTAGATCATATCCAACAGTTTTATTTTAACTTTTAAGTTTTAAATTTTGAGTTATTAAAGTTTTTAAAAATAGAGGCATGGTGGAGGCATGAAAAATGAAGGCATTTGAACCCTCCTCTTTCTTTTTATATATATAGATGAATTGTTGGTATATATACTTGCTGAAACTTATCGTATAAACATTGGTATTTGTTCACATTAATTTTCATTTAAAATGCCCCTTTTATTTTACAGTCTAATAGTGATGATGAATAAGCTGACGCGTAAGGTTGCGAAATTTCATTTAAAGAGCTTGAACCGTTCTTTGTTGAGCGGATGCCGATTATTGATGATGATAGACATGAGCTTTCAAAACCTCTGGACCTTCATCAAAACAATCCTATTTAATTCATGCTTCTTAATTAATTATCTCAAGGTTTATACAAAATTAATTAATGTGATAAAATGACAATTTCTCCCCTATACAACAGAGTGCTCCAATGGACATACTGGAGAAGCAGGAGCTGGCGGGGATGGTGTTGGAGTACCGACGCGAGTGCGGAAGGGACAACGTCGTGAATTCCCTCACGATCATCTACTCTGACAACGCTGACTCTAATCGGCCAAATTCTACTCGAGTCTGGCCCCACAATTGTCAAGGCACGTACTATGTGGAGGCCGAAGCGGGTGTCGAACCAGGGCACTGCCGGTTGTAGGATTTATTTCATGCAAAACCATACCGCAATTCATAAACCCTAGATTTGCCATGATCCTCTAGTGAACTCTAATCTGAAATTCTAAATTACCTTGGTCCATAGCCATGATCTTCTAGAGAGACACAATCACCGTTGATCACCGGAAGCCTTTAGATTTTCAAGTAATCCCTCTCAAGTCCGATGGAGAGAGCGAGAGAGGCGGCAGCGGCAACACTCTGTTCTGTACAAGGAGAGATACCCGATTCTAGTTCTGTACTGCAAATCCTCTTCTCATCCTCTCAATTTTATGTTTTTCTCTCTATTTCAATTTTCGGCAGAGAGAGAAATATTCAAGAGAGAGAGATAGCCGAAATGTTTTTCTGTTATTAATAGCCGCATTCCAATTTTGAATAGGCGCCTTTTATCTTATCCATTAATTAATTAATCAGTCAATCAATTAATTAATTAATTAATCTTGTTTCTCTTATTAGATCTGTAGCCTATTATTCTTATTGGATCCTTAGCAAATCTAAATTCAGAACTTGTCTTATTGAGTATTTTCTTATTTACAGAACATTGACATATTACAGGGACCAATAGTATAATTGTATTATTTATAAACTTTATAAGATTTAGACCATCACTACATCATAAAATTATTAATACGCATTCTACACATTAAACGCCACACTTCTCATGACACATATTGAACCCGATAAATAATACTTAATTTGATCACTTCATAACGGGTTTAATTAGATATTTGACAGTCTATTATTCAATATATATTTATATTACATATAAGTCCATATATGTTGTAATTAATAGAAATTAATTCCAACACCGGTTCTTTTTAATCGATCGATCCATCTTTGCATAGATGTAATTTGTTCATGGCATGAATTCATGACGAGAGAGTTAGCTCCGGCAGCATATGCTTGGGGTTAAATTTGGAACTTTGTGTATAAAATGTACAATATTTTGAACTTTGAAGCATGAAAATGAAATTTTATATTTGAATGCAACATAACTGTTAGTAGAAATAACTTGCATGATGATATAACATCTCCACACATGTTACCAACTAACACCTGGGCTTTCGCCGATCATTCCAGCTTTTCTGGATCCTAGTTTACGTAGAATAGCGTACAAATCCCGCACCAAACATTGGACAAGACTTTTGGGCCTATCAATATGAAGAATTATCCAAAGTCAGCCCACAGGATCCAATTTATTTCTTTCAAAAAAGCGGGACCCACATTTCGTGGAGCTTTAGTTCTACGCCAAATTAGACCGAGTGCAGATAGTCGGCTAAAAATAACATAAAATTATAGATACTTCTGAGGGATCACCAATTTTAAGTTTTTTTTGATAAAGAGGCATAACACCAATTTTAAGTGAGACCCATAGTTCAGTGAGATTTTGGTCAGTGCCAGAAATAGACCAAGTGCAAACAATTATTTATATAATGTATGCATTGAGCAAACTAATTCTGAAAGTGCAAACAATTTCTGCAAACTAAACCCTAAACCCCAAACGCGAGCATTGAGCATTTCTCGTCAAAACTCCGAGTCGGCGGAGCGCGAAAGGTTTGGTTTCTCAAACCCTAATTATTCGATTATCAAATTCGCAATAATTTTGTTTCTGTTCTTTTTGATCTAAATCAATCTCTTTTAATTCCGTGTCGTAGCTAGGGGTTGATCGCAAGATCTGCACAAAACCCTAATCCGTGGAACTTATAAAGTCCCTTTCGGTTTGTGATCTCTCGAGTTTGGTTGAATTGATTTTCTAGGGTATATTAATCATTTTTCAGTGCAGGATTTGGTTAAACCTTCAAAGAGTAATTTGTGCTTTTATTTAAGTTTGGATCAGGTTTTAACGGTTTTTAAAAGGTGTGCAGATTAGGTTAAAAGAGACAATCTAAGAGATCTGACTCAAATGCGGCTGGAGAAACCTTATAAAAATTGAACTTGGGGAAATTTACAAAAGAGCCACTCTTGTTTTCAGAGTTTTTCAGAACTGTACTACCAATATTTGCAACTGTTTATGTGGCTAACCAGCCAATTTATTGTATTTGGGAAGTAGAAAAAATAAGTTTGACATTAGAAAATTAAAATTTTGGTTTGGGCTATGAAATTAGAATTGTATGCAAAATTTGAATTCGAAAGCATAAAACTGAAAATTTTGAGTAAGCCGGTGTTTTTCTTTTTACCGTGTAGTTCAAGATGACTCGTAGCCTAAAAAACCCTAAAAAGCTTAAGAGGAAAAACAAGGTATTTATCATTCTACTATATTTCCTGTTAGTTCCGTTTTCCCGGGAAAACCGCCTTCTTTACTAATTACTTGTCCTGCGGTTATTTCGATTTCAGGCTTCAAAAAAAGAGGAAGCATCAACATCTTCCCCTGTGCCCTCTGCACCTGCCAAGGTTAACTACCACTTCTCATTTCATCCTTATTGATATATATATAATATAATTGTATAAAGTGCCCAATAAAATTGAATGTTTACCTGAAGCGGATAAAAAACTACAACTAACTATTTTTTTCCTTCATAGTTTGATTATGTGATTTTGCAATTGTAGAGTACAAATGGGAATTAGAGGTGAAAATAGTAGGGGAATAGTTGAAAATAGTATAATTTGAAGTTTAACTTACTGATTGCCTTTTTTTTTTACTAATTTGAAGTTTACAACTGGAGAGTAATATATTGACTTTTATCACTTGGCGTCATTTTTGATAAACATTGGTTTGTGGTTTTTGAAAAATAGGAAGTTCTAATTTACTACTTCCATTTTCTGATTAAAAATTGCACATAGTTTTATAACAGGATGGCTAAGGGCAGAAGTTCTACATGAAAGAGTTATTTTTGGTGATATCATTCTTTTTATATTTTAAATTATCTGAATATGTAAAAACTTACCAGTGTATTTGTCTCGTGAACATAGGTATGGCAACCTGGTGTAGATGAAATGGAGGAGGGAGAAGAACTTCAATTTGATCCATCAGCATATAATTATCTGCGTGGATTCAATATTGGATGGCCTTGTTTAAGGTAATTTCGTAATTGTTTGCATAAGTTCAATTCTTTTGTTTCCTTTGAAGTGATAAGTTTGTTTTCTTAGTGCTTATTTTTTCTTTTGTTTTTTGATAGTTTTGATGTGGTGCAAGATTCTCTTGGACTAGTTCGTACCGAATTCCCCCACACTCTATATGGAGTTGCAGGAACACAGGTCAGGTTTGTTGCACAGTGGCAAACTGAAAATGTGGTCAGCACCGGTACATACCAGTTCATAGCCTGACTGTTGCGCTAAGGACAATTCAACTTCAGTTTTACTTAATTTGCTCCTTCAATTTAACTCAATCCAATCCCAGTATTGTTTTTAACCTGCTGCTGTTTGATGCACTTAAATTTTAGTTAGCATTCAACTGTATTCGGCCTCATGTTAACTCAAGACATCCCAGTTAACGCCTTTATATAAGCCAATCCAGATCCAATTTGTCTTAAAATCTATTTAAAGCATTTCAACTCTTTTTTTTTTTTATGTTGTATAGGCTGACCAACAATCTGCAAATTACATTGGCATTTTCAAACTTTCCAAGATAACTGGGAGAAAACGTGATTTGCTCCCTTCTTCTAAGAATAATGACGAGGAAATGGAGGATGATGATAGTAGTAGCAGTGATGAAGAGGATGACATAGCTGATGCAGCCGGTGGCAATGCACCTGTTCTACAGGTGCCCTTTCCTTTTCCATATATATTTCCCAATACACCCGTCCTTATGCCAACTTGGAAAATTATAAATTGAAAATCTATTTATGATTGCTCAAAAGGTTCGCTTATTGCATCTAGGATGAGTATTCTAAGTTCATAGCACTTCATATTTACTAGTTTGATTCAGATGAATATTCTATTATGAAACTAGATCAAGAGGGTAGCTCATCAAGGATGTGTGAACCGCATTAGGTCAATGACCCAAAAGCCCCATATTTGCGCCACTTGGGGCGATACAGGCTTTGCACAGGTACTATCTCTGCCCCTCTGTAAAATCCAATTGAACAAGGTCATCCCATTTTGATATAGCTCTTTTCCGAGTAGCTTTTGTACTGGGTTGACCGACAGTATCTGTAGGGGTCTTCTCGACCTTTGTATTTTTGTGAAATAGACACTTAATGTTCTGTTCTTGGAGCCTTATAAATGCAATCAGACAATACAAGACCATAGCTATCACTACCCTCGCAGAGATGCAGAATCAACCCCTCCCTTTCGCACCCTACTCACACATAGAGGAGAGGGAAAAAAAGTGCTACAGGAACAGTTTGATATGTATTGATTCAATCACACAGTTCTATTTGTGATATGCATTATAATGATGATTAGGTGTGGGATTTTAGCGCACATCTGAATTCCCTTGCTGAATCCGATGCACCAACCAATAGAGATGATACCATACACAAGCAGACACCTATCTTTAAATTTGGGGGGCATAAAGATGAAGGTTATGCAATTGATTGGAGCCCTGTTGTTCCTGGCCGACTTGTTTCTGGTATACTTCACAAAATATTTTGTTATTCCAATAGAAGTTTTATACTTTTTACTGTTTTTCATTCGTTTGTTATTAATTTTTATTATACTCAAGATTATAGGTGGCTTGAAGTTTTATTTAACTGTGAAATTGTCTTGTATTTTTTATGATATTTGGTAACTTCTGTTGGATAAAGCCAAAAACAGATTGTAGTGTCAAAAGAAAAGAAATAATTTATGCAGAACAGACATTGAAAATTGCAGTTATTGTTGTGAGTACTAATGCGGCATTGTCCATTCTGATAGGCGATTGTAACAAATGCATATATCTGTGGGAGCCCACGGGTGATTCGTGGAAAGTTGATTCTACCCCTTTCATGGGTCATGGTGCAAGTGTGGAAGATTTACAGGTACTTTTTTGGTAACATCATGTATTCTTTTAGCTATTTTCATTGCTATTTTACATCCTTGTTTCCTATGTAGTTAGCTGCATATGATTTTTTAAGGATGCTGGAAATTAGACTAAAAAAATAGGCTATAGTTGAAAGAATTGCTGAATTGATTTTTTTTTCCCCAGTGGAGTCCTACAGAAGCAAACATTTTTGCATCATCTTCCGTGGACGGGAAAGTTGCAATATGGGATACAAGGGAAGGCAAAAAGCCAAAATTTATTTTTAAGGCTCATGATGCTGATGTCAATGTTATATCATGGAACAGGTATGTGACCTGCTACACATTTTTGTGTTCTTTACTTGTTGGTTAATTTGCTCATTTGAGATAAAATATGTTCTCGCACATGTTACATATTGGAAATCTAATTTTTTATAACTTTGCATTCATCCTCACAGGCTGGCAAGCTGTATGATTGCCTCTGGCAGTGATGATGGTACCTTCTCCATCCGTGATCTTCGCCAAATCAAGGTACAAAACTTCATGTCTGTTTCTCTGTTGTGTGATTTAGTGAATAGACTTGCTAAGTGTACATTTTGATATAGTTAGACATTTTACATTCTGCCTCAATTTGGGTGGCTCAATGGGGTAACTGTAATGTCATGTGCTTTTTTAGTTGTGAGGGAAGTATACTTCTGGTCTATTAGAGGTAGGACATGTCGAATATGTGAATCATCTGTGAACCTAATTGCATTTCATACAAGTTCTGATATGGAATTGGTACTTAATGCAGTCGGCTTAAAGAGTTAAATACTTAAGAAGCATCTTTGATGTCAGAGTTCATTGATTTAGTCCAAGTTGTCTGATACCATCCTATTCATTGGTTTATTGGTCTTGAAGGATGATTCACTAGTGGCGCATTTTAAGTATCATAAGCAGCCAATCACATCTGTGGAATGGAGCCCGCATGAAGCATCTACCTTGGCTGTTTCGTCGGCCGACCATCAACTGACGTAAGCACTCCTATCAATTGCATTTTTGAAACATGTCGCTTTTATGTCTCTTTCATTTTCACACAATCTCATAATCTGTATATGTGTAGGATATGGGACTTGTCACTAGAAAGGGACGAAGAAGAGGAGGCAGAGTTTAAAGCCAAGGTAAAGGAGCAAGTCAATGCACCTGAAGATTTGCCACCCCAGCTCCTCTTTGTTCACCAGGTACTAATTTTGTGTATTTGTCAATGTTGAAGAATTACCTAGTTTGAGTTGTTCTACACAAAAATGATGTTAAGATATGATACTATGTGAGGAGAGTTGTAATGCAACCTGATACCTACTCTGTGTATGTATAAACCAAATGTTGTGAATTGCCCTATACTAAACACATGCCTTTATTTCCATGATGGGCCATTGTTGACTGAACCCAATGAATGCACACGTTGGGTAGATGGGTCAGGCTCTGGTCTGGAATTTTTTATATTACACGTGATTAGATCTAGCCGGTCATAGACTTTTCTTGGTTCCTTGGTGTTTATTTTTTATTTTTATTATTTTCATAATAAATTGAAGCATTGAACATTTGAATAGCGCAATACTTCCAACGAAGATACATATGAGAAAGGTTTTTAATCCGATCTGTATTCGAGATAAAATGCTTGACTCAATAATCTACCCCACATTATTTTTAGATGAAAAACGCTGATTGCACCCGTGTAATTTCTGCTGTTGATTTTATTATTCTTTGCTGTATTCAGGGTCAGAAAGATTTGAAAGAACTGCACTGGCATCCACAGATACCAGGAATGATAATATCAACAGCAGCAGATGGATTTAATGTGCTAATGCCTACCAATATTGATGTCACGCTTCCCTCTGCCGCTTCATGAGTATAAATTCTGGGGTTGTTCGATTAGTAACCAATGCAAATGTACCTATCCATGTTTGTGTTTGGTGATGCTGTGTCAGTTTTGTTGTTATGCACACCTTTTTATTTGGTTCAAGTGTTTATTATCAGTATAGTGTGCTGGAAATATTCTTGTTTTAGATCGTGTAATTTCTTTTTTTCCTATCTTCAAAGGTAGTATTCTAAATTTTGCTCATTCAAGTCTGTTTTCTATAATATATTTGAATCACTTGGCCTCTCTTTAATTCCCCCAGCTTGCTTATTTATTTTGCAATACTGTGGCCTCAAAACGGCCCTTAGGCTTCTCATTGATTGGTAGCAATTATTACATACTAAACATACTGCATACAGTTGCTATTAAACTATTACAAAATGAAATTCCTAATAAACAAGCTACTGATACTGTGCTGTCAGAAGTTGGAGAAGAGTGGATATGTGAATCCTTTGTATGAAAATTGCCCTGAACGTGCCAAATTGGTCATAAGGTGGGCCCTGTTATTTTCTTCTCGTGGGATGTAGAGAGCGATAATCATGCACCTTCAAGAGGTTTGAGATACATACCAGTTCAGAGTATGATCGCCAGTCAACAATCTGCAATGCCTGACTTCCTGCCTTCGAAAAGGTGACACAGATGCTTGCTGAATTGCCATTAACAGAGCACTTGTTTCCATGTGAAAAGGCGACACAGCCCTATCAGAAGACTTAAATCCGTACCTGATCAGATGTTCATGGGATTCTAAAATGTAGGCTGCACCTCCCCTTTCATAATTCATGTTGATCAAACGAACCATCAGACTAGCATAGGTGCGTGACTGTACCGCCCATTCAGCCAGGGACAGTCCAGCAGCTGTCCCTCTGACTGATGTCGATAATGTTCTGACCTGAGAATGGTGGTGCAGAATCGCGTGCCTTACTGTGAATTCTAGTTTGCAATCTTTGCCTTGGAACAGATACAAACATCTTGTCTTCCAAATTTGCCATGCCAGAGACATGAACATCGCAATTTGTGGTGCTTGTCAGGTTCCGCCACAGATGCAAGAGCATCCCCCTTAGCTTGGTTGAAAGAATCTGTGCGTAAACTCTGGGTGACATAAACCATGTGGCTCTCGCATGTGGGCATCAAAACAACATATGAGCAATCTGTCAGTATTTGATATGAACTTCATATATTTAATAGTGGAAGAGAGAACACTCTATGACAGAAATTTAATTTCTACTATTAATATTCTCTTACTTTCTCTCTTACAAATTACAAATGACAACATCTCAATTTATAGAGTGCATGGTGCCCTTTAGATAACCTAGAAGATGAATGTCATTAAACATGACACAAACACTAAGTGCAAGAATTGCACAACCCAACATGACTCTAGAAAATCTAAACATTGAATTTATCTAGAAAATTCAAATACATTCACCCTAACCATTTGACTAATTGACCAATTAATTAAGTTTATTATTTCCGACATCCCTCCTTAAACGTAATTATTTTCCATCATCTCCAATATATGGTAAAAAAAATATAATTCTTCTTTTAGAGGCATCTTCCTCAAACTCAATTATTGTCGTGGGGTTACATAAGTGAGTTGTCTGCTCATCATACTTGATCTCCCATCAAGTATCTTTGTAGTCACATCTCCGTGCTACTTACTATTGCCGTGAACACCTAATCAAGTTCATTTTGGTAGTGAATTACGTAGAATTTTGGCTTAGGTTTTGCCTTATTTTCTCACATTTATGTTTAATTATTATGTGAAAAAGGTTATTGTTGCCATATTTCATGTTTTAATGCAGGAATAATATTTTGGGGCTATTTTACATCATTTGGAGCAAGAATCGGGTTGATCGAAAAAGCGCAGCTCACCAACTAAGGCTCTGATACGGACCAGAGCTCCATTACGGACCAAAGAAGACCAAATACGCATTAACTCCTGGAGCGCGACAGTGGGAGTACGGTCCGTATTAGCCAATATGGACCATACCCGATGCGCCCTTTGGTGAAATATTTGACAGCTATATCCATATCAGATAACTTGGACTCCACTCATCTCCAGACACTTCTTCACTCCTATATAATCCCTCTGGAGTGAACATAAACATATCTTTGTATCTTTGGTGTTTTTATTCCTTAAGTACGAATAGAGGAGTGTGTAGAAACTAAGTAGGAGGGTAATTCGGGTATGGTTGTATCTTTCTCTTATCTCTTTGTAAACATGTCGTTCAGCAGCTAAGTTTAGATTCTTATGGTTTGTAGTAAACCTTGTTACTCATGATGCTTTGATATATATTTCTATTTGATCATTGTTTAGTCTTTTGTTGTTCGATTGCTTTTGCATTTTATGTTTTATGTTCGATCTTACTTGATTTTGTTTATTAGTCTAGACCGTTATGTGATGACCACACATGGAAGTTAGTCATCATTGGGCTAATCGAATTGGGATAAGGGAGAATAAAAATACTAGATTAGTGGTTGAAATCTTAGTCGGAGATATCATTAATAGGATCGTATACATGGGAGTCTCGACATTCGCAGACAAATGTCGCATTGTTGTGCCTTACCATAGGGACACCCAATAAAACCAAGATAGTAGGGTGACGTACCCAGTAAGTGAAGTCTGAAATCTTTTGGGCTAATCACAAATCTCCTTGCACCAATTGAGACAAGCCTTAACGGGATCTCTTGGTTGGTAGGGTGATTGCTAGGAAAAAGCGGTAGTCACTAAATTAGATTAGAAACCCTCATATAATAATTGAAAATCAACATCAAATAAGGCAAGAATCAAAGCGGATTGAAGTAATAACGGTGTGCCAAAATCCTAGGAATTCACATCTCTATCTTATTCATTTTATTTACTTTTAATTTTCGCCAAATACATTGATCAACAACAACTCTTTGTTTTCATATTTTGTCTAGCATTTTAAAAGATTGAGATTTAATCGCTCAAGACCTTAAATCTTATTCCCTACGGATCGTCACTATACTATTCGATAGGATTATGTGATTGTAATCTGACTCAATAGCAAACCGAGTTATAAATTTTATTATCCTAATTACGATTACACCCATCAACACCATACTTGAAACACCTATCAAGCATCCTCGTAGTCACTACTCTATGCTACTTTCTCCGGCCATGAGCCCACTCATCATCACATAACTCCCACTCGAACACTCTAGTAAAATAGTCTCCACCGGACTCTCACTCTCCTTCATCACAATAGACTCAAACCTCAACCCTTTAGAGTTTGGACCCGCACCTTCTTCCCTTAATAAACTCCAACCACTGCATTTCTAAGAATTTTTTGCATTCTTAGAACTCGTCTCATTGGCAATCTTCTCGAACATGTCATCATCCAAACCTTAATGGATGATATTAGCACGCTTTGGTCTCCATTCTTCTTTTTTCAAAGTATAGTACTTCTCCGAAAGCTAATTATTCTTTAAAAGTATCTAATGCTTACTATGAAACCACCTATTAATACTGTAAAGGTTGCTTATACTGCATGCACTACCTTACACAGCCCTTTTCTTCACTTTCAAAATAAAGTGGCAAAAGAGGGTAACTACGTTTAACTTACCTACCGTGAGTTCGCTATCATCTTCGGGATCTTCAACTTCGTTCTCGACAATGTTCCATAAGCCATGAGTAGGAACAATGATATTGATTCGCAATGACCATTCATAACGACTACGGCCTCTATCGCGACCATAATTGTGACCTCCATGGCCGTCCCAACCTCGATCACTGCTACCCGGTTTCTCTTCCTTTAGTGTTGTCTTCAGTGCAACTCTTCTTCAAGCAATTTGTGCTTCTTTTCTTTTTTCAGTAATTACCATTTCGCAATCCCACTTCACATATCTTTTCTTTTTCTTCTTCTTCTTCTTCTTAGCCATGGTTAAACCCTCCTTTATCTAACCAGGCTCTGATACCAATTTGTTAATATTTGATATGAACTTACTATATTTAATAGTGCAAGAGAGAACACTATATGCCAGAAATTTAACTTCTATTATCAATATTCTCTTACTCTCTTACAAATTACAAATAATACATCTCAATTTATAAGCTACATAGTACTCTTTAGATAACCTTGAACATAAATGTCATTAAACAAAATATGAAAGACAACCAGAAGAATATGAAAGACAACTAAAAGAAAATGAAACACAACTAGTAAAAGATTAATGACAACTTGAAGAAGATGAAAGACAACCAGTAGAACATGAAAGACAACATGTAGAAGAGTAAAAACAACTAGAAGATGATGAAATACAATCATTTGTAGATTGAAAGACAAACAGTAGAACATGAAAGACAACCAGTACCAGATGAAAGACAACTAGAATAAGATGAAAAATAACAAGTAGTTGATGAAAGACAACTAGAATAAGATGAAAGACAAATAGAAGAAAATGAAAAATAACCGATAGAACATGAAAGACAACCAGTACAAGATGAAAACCAACAAGAAAAAGATGAAAAATAACTAGAATAAAATGAAATACAACCAGTGGTTAATGAAAGACAACCAATAAATATTAAAGACAACTAGGAAGAAGATGAAAGACAATAAGATGAAGATGAAAGAAAAATATAAGAAGATTAAACACAACTGGTAGAACATGAAAGACAACCAATAAAGATGAACGGCAACTAGATGAAGATGAAATACAACTTGAAGAAGATGAAATACAACTAGAAGAAAATGAAATACAACTAGAAGAAGATGAAACACAATCGGTTGTAGATGAAAGACAACCAGTACAAGATCCAATACAACCAGTAGTAGATGAAATACAACAGTATGTGATGGACCAAAATGGTACTAACAACTTTCAAGCATAATTAATATACCTTTTAACCCTCATTTAACTTCCATTCAGATCACAAGCGCAGATCCTACTGTGTAGTATAATGATCACAAGCGCATGATCACAAACGTTGTCAAAACCACAGGAATAGTGTATTGGATTTCTAATAATTTTCACTAATTTAGGTACCCGAGAAGTTTTAAAATAGGTTTTAAAATAGTTTAAGATAGGGTTCAATATCCTCAAGGTTTATGCGGTGGCGCTAATTGTGCTAAGGTTTGGGTTAAACAATTAAATAGGAATTCTCTAGGGTTCATGTTTTCTCCTTCGAAGATATGCAATAATACAAGATCGACGTCTCTCCATGTCGCATGCGGCACTGTCACTATCGCATCAGCCTAGATTGTCCCACTGCTATCCCGCATGCGGTACTGTAACT
This sequence comes from Carex parvula, assembly GCA_025461045.1. NCBI lineage: Eukaryota > Viridiplantae > Streptophyta > Magnoliopsida > Poales > Cyperaceae > Carex > Carex parvula. The sequence goes on from JAJGRW010000484.1 coordinate 36,220, forward strand.
ACCCCGCAGGATTTGCTGGGTTTCTGCCTATGAGACTTGAAAGGTTTTCCAATCTTACAATCGGCTTTTGGGCTATCAATTCTAAGTATTCTAGGCATGCAATTATCTTTCTCACACAAACACAATTGATATAGGTGTTTCCTAATATAATCTAAATGTACAATTAAATATCCCAAAGACCCTACCTAATATAGGTGTTTTCCTAATATAATCTAAATGTACAATTTACGTTATCCTGCCAAGACCCACTGGTTCTAACCCTAGTCTTTGAACCGCTGCCATGAATCGTTAGCTTAGGCACTAGTACTTACATGTTTGTCCCTCACACAAGGACGCAACGACTATGCAACCTTATGGCATGTAGATTACTTTGGCATATAGTAGACAGAACTATGTATGCAATGACTTAATAAAAAAGATTCAAATAATAAAGGAAACTCAAATCAACATAAACAAAACATAAACTTATACTAAAACATAACTAAGAATTTGAGTACAACTCTCACCCTAGAGATGAGAAGTTTAGCTTCTCATGGTCATGGCTAAATAAAAAAATAAAAGAAATAGAACATAAATTACAACCTAATTGAAGATGGATGAACTTTTGCCTCCTTAGATGACGCCTTCGTCTCCGCCCGGCTTCCGATAGCTACCCTTCTCTCTCTAATTAACTCTCTAACCTAATCTAGTAATGAGGATTGCTAATCTCTATTCTATGGACTTAACACAATTAAACACGCACACCAAATCTTATAAGAGGGGTATTTATAGCTTTCCTAAATGAGGATGGAGTAGTGGAAGTAGTAGAGATAGTGCAAACTTGGAGTGCAATTCAAGCTTGCTAAGATGAAGCCAAAAATAGCTATGAAAGCTTGCCGCTGAAGCAATTGCATCCATCTGGAAGAATTCTGCCGAAAATAGCATCAACGGTGGAGATTTGATCAGAATCATAATAGTCCACGGATCGTACGGCATAAGTTTATGCCGCATGCGGCATAGGGGATCCCGCACGACTTCTTGACTTGGCATATTTTGTTGTAATTTTGTCATTTCACATGTTGTGCACTTCATGTGAGGTGTTGCATGCTCTAGTGATGCTCTGTATTGGTTTTATCTCCAGAAATTGCCTAAATTCGATACTTTTGCTCTATTTTTGGCCTAAATACGCAACTTTCTTGAAAACCTGCTAAAAAGACCTAAAAACACGTTTGATGTAAATAAATCGAGAAAATTGCTACTTTGCACTCACAACACTTTGATTTTATTTAGAAATAATTTGAAGACAACCCGTCTTAACATCATTATGGTAAAAGAGATCTTAAAATTAATCAATAATTCATTTTTCATCCTTTTAAATTTTTGATCCCTCTTTTGAACTTAAATTTTAAAGACTAAGTGTGTCAGTAGCATGCAACTTTATTGAAAAAGTAAATTGCAAGAAAGTAAATACACCTTACTCAAATTGGCTTTACCATTCTATCGCATAGATACAAACGAGAGGTTATGTGCTGTTAGGGACTACAAAGACAACCAGTAGACTTGAAAGACAACAAGTGGAAAATGAAAGACAACGAAAAGAATATGAAAGACAACTAGTAGAACGTGAAAGACAATTAGTACAAGATAAAAGACAACTAGAAGACATGAAAAACAACTAGTAGATTATGCAAGACAACTAGTGGAAGATGAAAAAGAAGAACATGAAAGACAACTAGTAGTAGAGGAAAGACAACTAGAAAAATGAAATACAACAAAAGGAGATGAAATACATACAGTAGTAGATGAAAGAAACTAGTAACATATGAAAGACAATCAGTACAAGATGAAAGACAACCTATAAAAGATGAAAGACAACCAGAAGAAGATGAAAGACAACTAGAAGAAGATGATAGATAACCAAAAAAGATAAAAGACAACCATAGACATGAAAGACAACATGTGAAGATGAAAGACAACTAGAAGAAGAAATACAATCAGCTGTAGATGAATAAAAACCAGTAGAACATAGAGACAACCAGTACCATATGAAAGACTACTATAAGAAGATGAAATACAACCAATAGTTGATAAAGACAATCAATTGAATATTAAAGACAACTAGAAGAAGGTGAAAGACAACCGGATGGAGATGAAAGACAAATAAAGAAGATGAAAACAACAGGTAGAACATGAAAGACAACCACTACAAGATGAAAATAACCAGAAGAAGTGAAAGACAGCTATAAGAAGATGAAATACAACCAGTAGTAGATGAAAGACAACCAGTACAAAATGAAAGACACAGTAGTAGATGAAAGACAATCAGTAGTAGATAAAGAACAATAAGTTAAATTAAAGATAACAAGTAGAACATGAAAGACAACAAGTACAAGATGCAATACAACCAGTAGTAAATGAAAGACAACATTAGAACATGAAATACAACCAGTAAAAGATGAAAGACAACTAGAAGAAGACGAAATACAACTCTAAGAAGATGAAAAACAATTAGTAGAATATGGAAGACAACTAGTAGTAAATAAAAGAGAAACATTAGAACATGAAAGACAACAGTACTAGAGGAAAGACAACTAGAAGAAATGAAAATACGACCAGTACTAGATGAAGATAACTAGAAGAAAATGTAATACAACCAGTTGTAGATTAAAGACAACCAGTAGAAGATGCAAACAACAAGAAGAAGATGAAAGACAACCAGTAGAATGTGAAAATAATCAGTATAAGATAAAAGACAACTAGAAGAAGATGAAAAAAACTAGTAGAATTTGCAAGACAACTAGTAGAAGATGAAAGACAACCAGAAGAACATGAAAGACAAAAGTACTAGAGAAAGACAAGAAGAAGATGAAATACAACCAGTAGTAGAAAAGACAACCAGTAAGATGAAAGACATTAGAAAAAAAAATTGCAATACACTCAGTAGTAGATGAAAGACACAGTTATGCATGAAAAGTAATAAGTGGAACATGAAAAATAACCAGTACAAAATGAAAGACAACTAGAAGAATATGCTATACAACCAGCATAGCGTAGGCCTTTTAATTACAACAAAATTTATAATACGTTTTGACCAGTGTATTAAAATTCGTGAATATTCGGCCGTATATTCCTATTCCGTGTCGGCCGAATAGAAAATGGCTATTCGGACCGAATATTGAATATGCTTTAAAAAAAATAAAAATATTCAAAACCCATTAAAAGAGTTCCGGACCCGAATTCATAACCCATTAAATGAGTTCCAGACCCGCCAGGTAGGTGTTCTCTTCAAACGTCCCACTCATAAGTCTTTTATAACCTCTTTACATGTTGTCTTATTGTATTTAAGTACTGTGGGATTAAATATTTAATAAAAAATCCGATAAAATCCGAATAAGAATCCGCATACTGGCCTTCCGAATCGAATGAGAAATTAATACACTGGTTTTGACTCTTGAATTCTATAAAAAAAATATATTATATATTGACAAATTACACGAGTTGAAGCAATGCAAGGGTCATGACCTAGTAAAGATCTATTAAGACTGTTTTATTGCAAATGAATATTTATGAACTTATGTGGTTCTTTAAATAATTTGAGGGCCACAAGGATATTTTGTTAAAAAATTAGAAGTGGAGTATTTTGTTCTAAGATTTTTGAAAGAAGGATATTTTATAAAATTTCTCACCAATTTGGTTCATTCTTAAAAATTCAAGAACTAATTTAGCGCGAAAATTTACGACCAACTTGGGTCCTTTTTATGGAACTACATGGATCATAATATGACATTCTTTAAAAAAAAATGATATTCTGCATGGGCAGAGCCACATGGGCTGAGGGCAATGCCCCTTGGCTTCTCCTGGCTCAAAAAAATTCAGAGATGTCTCCGTTATAACTTCTTCAGAAAAAAAAAATACAAAAAATATGTTTGCTTAAAATAATTATACAATTACGGCCCTTTGTAAAATTTGCCCCACTCGGAATTCCTGACCGGTACTCAAAAGTTTAGTATGTCTGAACATTTGGAGTGCATAAAATTGAAAAAACCTTGCTGTGGTCTCAGTTTTAAATGCTGGACCTTTCTTTCGACTTTTAGCTTTCTGAATCATGGTGCTTTTGGTTAAGTTTGCAATTAACATAAATTTTTTCCTTTAAAGTAAACTGTTATTATTTTTTATAATAATATTTAAAAATGAAGTGTACGTTGTAGTGTAATAATTATAAAACAATCAAATTTAGCCTCCCAAAACACTCTTATTTTAACCAAGCATGCATTATGGTTGCGGGTTGCCACACGAGATATTCGGCAAATGCGATGGTGGCAATCTAGCCTATTGTGTCAAAACATTATGCATTACCATCACTTTTGTCAAGCTCAACTGTCAAAGTAAATCCTAATAGAGTAATAGTGGTACATAAACCGTGGTTTAGTAGCACATGGAATGCACTTTTCCTCGCTTCACAGAATT
>JAJGRW010000484.1:45600-56728 GCA_025461045.1 Carex parvula
AAGAATAGCAAAATATGCACATACATCAACTCTATCGAACCCTAGATAATATAATCAATCCCAAACAATCATATGTTCTAATTATCCTAAACATAAATAGGGAAGTTCTATAGCAGCAGCACTATTGTACCAGTTTTTGCATTTTCAGAAGCTAAACTTCGAGAATTCATTATAAATGCACAAGTCTCTCTAGTCTCTCTATTCATGGTATGCGCTCTCTCTCTCTCTCTCTCTCTCTCTCTCTAGTGGTCTCTGATTTTGTTTAATCTAATTGCTCATATTGTTTATAACTTACATGCACACAAGGTGTTCGATGAAATGACATAAGTGCACAAGTATTTAGTAAACTGATAATTTTTCTTTGTTTGGTAGCTGGATATGAATTGAAGTTCTTCTATTTCAGATTATAGGTATTCCAGTGCAAAATTTCTATGGTCTAACAGAGAGTCAGAGACTTCACCTCTCAGTGTTAATTCCCCACATTACTTTCGTGCACCCCCGCCTCTCCACCTCTCAGTGTTAATTCCCCATTGTGAAAAGGTACTGATTTGCTCTGTCTCTCTTGTATTTTGAGTTTTGTAAATCTTCATTTACTTCCCATTACGTGTTTTTCTATAATAACTTAGATGGTAACGGTATCTCAAATATATCAGCACAATTCGTTCTTTTGATTGAAATTGATCATTTTTGTATTGAGTAACGATATCTCAAATATATCAGCACAATCCGAGAGACAAGTTGCTTGAATCAAACCTGAAGATTTGTATGTTGCCATTCAAAAAAGAATCGAGAGAGTCTTAATCCGAACAGTTAAGATTTACTATTTAGAATTAACCTTCTTTTAGGTCTTATTTTGAAATCTTTGCTAATCAATCTGACCCATTTGCAAATTAATTGCCCACAAACTTAGTCACTTAAAAAAATTGCTAAACACATAACTCCTGTGTAGCAGAAAATTACTAAATTGCCCTTCCTTTTTTCATATGAACTGAACCAATCCCCTTTCAAATTTGTAGTCCAAGGTCTCAACCCACTTGTCTTTGCTTCTTACAGAATGTACTCTAGTTGTGAAAATGAAATCTCTGAGTTAGGAGTAAATTGTCAACCTGGATATATTAGTTGTATGTTCAAATGCTCAATTAGACATGTGGGTTTTATTCTTTTTCTACATGTGGGTTTTATGGTATTGAGTTGCTCAGTTTAGGGTAAGCTGATGTAATTTTAAGATACTTAAAGGTTATTTAATGAGAATGAATTGACGTTTAAATGGTTTTAGCTTCATAATTATAAACTTGTCGTGCTTAATTTCCAATTTCCCTTATTCTTCAACATCAGCATTATTCCTTTCTAAAAGCTGTGAAGCATCATGCAAACTGAAAATTTTATTCCTTATTAAACAAATTACTAATGTTGTATTTTGATTTAGGTGGCATCAGAAAAATTGTTTAACAGCAAAGACTGCATTGGCATGACACCTTCCTAGGTTATTTACGGAGCCGTCGAAGGAGGTTTCGATCCTGACCAGTCTCGCTATAAGAAGGGAAGACGCCACGGAACAGCGAGCCTCAAAACTGACTCTGCTTGAGCTTTTATCATTTTGATAGTATCTTTCTTGTTTCTGAAGGTTGAATGTTTTGGACAAATTTTGTTCAGCTGAAACAATCCACTGTGGTGTACTAAGGTTAGATAAGCAACTCAAGATTTGAAATTATTTTGCTTTCTAAACAAGTCTTGATTGCTCATTGAGTTTTATTTGAATGTATTGATCATTGTGATTTGGTTATAGTTATATTTGCTAAAATGATAGATAAAGTTATCATCTGAGTACCAGATACCAATTTTCTAAGTATTAATTTTATCTATAATCAAAATTAGTAGCGGTTATTATCATTCAAAAGGAGATATAAAATAAACAAAAATGCATCTATTTCCAGGAACTAAACAATTGCAATGGTAAGCCCATGCAAATAATGAGATTCGACAATCCAGAGTATTTGCATGGACCTCCAATTAAATATAATATCCAACATGTGGTTAAGTATTTGCAAGAGCATGGGTTGAGTTGTAAGTATTTACATGGACCTCCAATTAAATATAATATCTAATATGTGGTCAAGTATTAGGGCATGGGGTTGAGTTGTTGCATGGACCTCCAATTAAATATAATATCTAACATTTGGTTAAGTATTTGCAAAGGCATGTGGTTGAGTTGTTGCATGGACCTACAATTTAAAATGATATCTGACATTCATAATTTATTTGTATGGAGAGATAGAAAACATTTGTATGCATGCATATCACACATTTGCATGCGATACAATTTGTATGGGATACCTTTGCAACAAGTTTTATGAATCCAGAAATATCATTTATTTTGCATGGGCCGTTCTCCCCTTACAAAAACAAGTGCTTCCCTTGCAAAAAAACTCATATTCTATTAGTGGTTGTACCATGTATCTTCCACCGTGTCACCTGTAGCATGGATGTGGTTGTCAAGGACATTCCACACTCCTTGAGCATATGTGCTCACATATGTAAAGAAGAGGTGATGTGCCGTCTCCAAGTTACACGTGTCACACTAAATATACACTTCATCTCGCACAACATCCATCCCCCTTCTCTCCATTATCTCATGGGTTAGCAGCCGGTTTTTTAGCAGGAGAAAGATGAAAATTGTCACCTTAATTGGAATTGGATATATATTTCCATATTGTGCTGCACCTATATCTTGTTGGCAACGAGCCCGTTCGGTCCGAGCTAGACCAAACTCATTGCTCGCTCGTTGCTAACATTAGAATCCGAGCTGAAAAAGTGAATCGTGGATCGCTCGTTTTGCTTAACAAAAATTGAATAGAGATTATGATTTATACTCCAATATAGTGTGTTTATTTATCAGTTCAGCTAAAACAGAATTAAAATTTATATTATCAAAATTTAATTCAGTTTGCATAAATATAAACCAACACAAATAAATTTATACTTAATTAACTACTTGTAGCTGAAACTCAACATTGGAACAATCAGAACTATGCATCAAATCTAAGAAAGTCTTTATTTCTCTGTTATTTTTTAAAGATTTTCTTCCCTCATTTAGTTCTTATTAATTCTTCCTTCCATTACCTGCTACCAGATAAGGCTGAAAGGATACAGCACAGAACTGGCACATTTATGCAAGAACCACAGGTCCACAACCAAAGAAAAAAAGAAAAAAAACAAAGAAAACACTAAACATGATAATTTGGAGACGAGCATTCCCCACCCTCACCGGTACCAAAAGCAAATTAACTATTCTATGCCAAATACCAGTCCAAACTATTTCTTCTTTTAAACTCTGGGGGTTGGGTTGTTTCAGCAAATTGTCAGAACTTGTTGTTGTACCAGAATACGCCCCTTGTCTTACCGCCTTCACCACCATTTTCCTGTTCAATATAGACGCACTCCTTGACCTCACGAAACATGGCCTTGTAAAATGGAGTGCCGTCAAACTGGTAGTATTCGCCCAAAATGGGCTTGATCGCCTTGGTGGCCTCCATGGCATGGTAGTGTGGCATGGTCGAGAACAAATGGTGTGCCACATGTGTATCGGTGATGTTATGGAAGACCTTGTTTAGGAACCCATAGTCCCGGTCCATAGTGGCGAGCGCACCGCGCAGCCAGTCCCACTCGGCCGAGTCGTAATGTGGCAAAGCCGGGTGGGTGTGTTGCAAAAATGTGATCAAAACCAAGAAACCATTTACAATCAAGAGCGGCACACCGTACACCCGGACCACCCACCAGAAACCAAACAAGGCAGCAAGTCGGTAAAGAGCACACAGAGCCGTAACCAAGCCAACATCAGAGATGAAAATCTGAAGCCGCTCACGGTCAGAGTAGATCGGGCTATTCGGGTAGTAATGACATGCGAATCGCGGGTAGGGACGACCGGATACATTGAATGCCAGGTACAATGGCCACCCAAGGGTCAGCTGAACAGCCAAGGTAACAAGCCGGCCGACCGGGTTGTTAGATAGATATTTGGAGTACCACGCCAGGCTGGATTTCTTCTTGGGGACAAAAACCTCGTCACGCTCAAGGGAGGCGGTATTGGAATGGTGGCGGCGGTGGCTGTATTTCCAAGAGAAGTATGGCACAAGCAGAGCAGAGTGGAGCAGCAAGCCAACGATGTCATCGAGAAGTTGGTAGTCTGAGAAGGCATGGTGGCCACACTCGTGTGCTATGACCCAGACGCCGGTGAGCACGCAGCCCTGCGCGGCCCAATAGAGGGGCCATGCGGCATAATGGAAGGGGGCGGGAATTGTGGGGATGAAGTTGAGAGCGAGGTAGAGAAGGGCAGAGGAGATGAGGAGGTCATACACAACATAGGAGAAGGAACGGAGCACGGAGCGGTTGAAGCAGTGGGGCGGGATGGCTCTCTTGATCTGGCCTAGGCTGAACGGCGGCGGCTCGCTCGGTGATTTCTTAATTTGGTTCGGGCCAGATTGGGCCACAGTTGCCACCAAATCATCCTTCTCCTTAGCACTCATGCGCCCACCGCCACCCATCTCTGGAAATCAGAAAATGAGAGATCTTTGACAAATCCGCCAATCTTTGAGAATACGAAAGAGAAATATTGTCCCGGGGGTGGTTAAAGGGACTCAAGGATATTGTCGTAATTGAACATTGGAGTCTCCGCCCGCGAGTCACGACACAGGCTCTGAGCTATTTGTAATTTTGTATAATGCTATGACTATAACGTGACAAAAGCTGCTCATAGTTTAACATAGGAGTTTGGGAAGAAAAAAAGGAAGATCGATTTATTGTGACGCATGTATACATGCATTGTATGTGTAACGAATCATAACAGATTGCAAAATCATAAAACTTTATATTATAATTATCGTATAGCTGAAATTTAGCGTCGTTTCAGTCCATTAAATTAGCAATGTTTGTGTATATGTTATATATTGTTAAAGAATTGAAGTGTATATAAAATCTGTAAATATTTAAATGGAAAAAATTATATTGCAACCTAACAGAAACACGAATTTTAAATTATTTAATTGTAATAAATTATTTGTTTTACATATTTTACATATAATTTGTTTTTTACTTTTTATTTGCGGAAAAGAGATAACTTGATACAAAATTATATGAAGTCATTATTTTTTTGCTTGCAAGGTGTTACAATCAAGTTATCATGACTTGATAAAGGTAACACATGATAATAAAAATACAGTATAAAATAACTATTGTGTTTTAGATTCAAGATAAAAAAATATTAATATTTAAGAAAGACTCAAATAAATAAAAATATTCTTGCTTCAAATTAGTTTTAACTCTAAATTGTGCTGAGATTCATATAAATTGGAGTGTTGGATTAAAAGATGAGTCGATCACATTCAATCCTTATCATTCTACTCATAATAACAAATCAAACAATTCAGTAAAAGCCACGTTATGAAATATGTACAAAAATGATATCTATACATTTAATTAATTTTGTGTTGGGTGGGATTAAAATACTTTATTATTTTGTGATCTAATCATGCATCACATTATTATTTCTTATATATATTTTTTAAAGCTTAAACAGCCGATTCGAATTTCTTAACATGATTTTTATATTAAAATGTGATTGAATACCAAAATATATTATTTGAAAAAAAATTATTATTTTTTAATAAGTACAGAACTATTATTTTTGAGAAGATTACGAATCATTCAAAAACTGTGATTTTGTACTATTAAAAACTGTCGTGAACTTTGACCTGACTGTACATGAACATATTTTAAGCATGAGTTGCACGCAGATAAGTTAAAAAAAAATGTCATGAACTTTGACCTGACTGTACATAAATTCCACACGCAACCATTAACCATTGATTAGTTTCCCCACATTAATTGCTGATTATATTGAATGGTTCAACCTATACAATTTTGTTCCCATAATTAACCTCGTTAGTCTAAAAGATGCCAATTATATATATAGGTTTCACAAGAAAAAAACTTGATAAATTGTTACAGTAATCCCCTCCACAAGTAACAAATTTGACAATAAATTTGATATCTCTTACAGTAATCTCTTAACAGTATTTGCATAGTAAAATCACTGTGTGGAAGCACCTGATCTATATTGTTTGCTAGAATTCTCATATATAAATATAGTATGGGTCCATTAAGTTTAAGTGCAACATCACCATGAAATATGGGCATGTTTATATATTATATGAGCCAAGATGTGAAGCATCAATATCAATTTGTGAACATGTAGTCAAGTTATGTAGGGTCCTACAAGTCGGCGCTGATATTAAAAACAATATGTGCGTGATAAATGGAAACAAGAAGGAAATTTCTCATTAATTACAGGTAAATGTAGCAAGTAGTAGCAAATTAGGCTAATTTTTTACTTTTTATGTGCCGACTACAATTAGGTAAAGTCACGCTAGCTAGCTAGCTAGCTATCTCTTGCTTATCATTTAAGTTTTTAATTAGTATAAAAACAGTATGCAGTATACTATTTTTATAGAACAGTATCAGTATGATAACATTGAGGGTAATTCTTCAATTAGAAAATCAACAATTAGTCAATAATGATGTGATGTCATGTGACGTGATTCAGCAAAATTTTTGGCTCCGGATCACAGGCATATATAATATAATAATATATAATATATATTATGAATAAGTGCTCTGACATGATGCCAGCTATGCCCTAAAAAATTGGAAATATAAAAACTTAAATATCGGAAAATGTGCGACTGCGAAAGATACTAATATCCTTCAAGAAGCAAAGAGTATATCTAATATCAGCAGTTGGATCCCGCTTACCATGCGAACATGTCAAGGAAAAATGCAAACAACTTCCTACCGTTCACAAGTTTGTTTTCGTGGGACGGCATAAAGAATAAAGGGATACGCGTCTATCTTTTATACTCTCCAGTCCGCACAAAACAGGAGACTCCAGTACCAACTGTAAAGGAGAATTGAAAAATATCATTTTCATTTTTCACTTTTCAGGGGTGGTGGAATCTGTCCCTGTCCCGCTGTCCGTCCGATTCAATAGGGAGAGATACACAGTAATTTCTCCAAAGGTTGAAGAACTCAACTCTGAAAATAGAAAGAACTATATATATAGAGAGAGTGACTAAGATCAAAGTGGTATGACCAAGGCCTTTGGTGCTACCAAGTCGTTTTTGGATTTTTAAAGTCCAAGCGGTCGATCTAAACCGTTAGATGTGATCTCTATATTAAAATCTGCTTAGAGACCAAATTTTACATTTTTTGGAATTTTTTTACTATTTTTTAAGCCACTTTGAAAATTGCTGATCACATGGTCCAGAATTTGGTTGCACTGTTTTTACTGTTCACCCGGATCTGCCATTTTCAAAGTGGCTTAAAAAATAGTAAAAAAATTCAAAAAAATGTAAAATTTGGTCTCCAAGTAGATTTTAATATAGATTGAACATCTAACGGTTTGAATCGACTATTTGAACTTTAAAATTGCAAAAACTAATTGGTAGCACTAAGGCCTTGGTCATACCACTTTGACCTTAGCCACTCTCTCTCTCTCTCTCTCTCTATATATATATATATATATATGGTTTTAAAAATCATTTATCGCACTAATTCGCGAGATTTCAGCTCCGAGAGGTAGCATTGCAAGAAGAAACATTTACCTAAAAAAGAGGATAGATCTGCCTACCTGCTATTGAACTGCTTGGTGCGCGAGAAAGAGCGAAGGGAGAATAGCTATTTGTTAATTAACGGATAGAACTTACAAATTACTTCGTTAATATTCGTGCGGAAGCGGATCTTGCGAGCGTAGCAGTATCACTGGTTCTGCAAGGCATCACAAGCCGAAGCCGGAAGCCCTGCGTTTTCCACGACCTAAGACCTTCAAGTGTTAAAAGGATCTGCCACCATTTTGTGTGTAGATATGTACTGCATGCAAACTTGCTTTTTCGCCACCATGTCTCTAACGAAGTTATACTTAGTATCAATGTGTTTGGTCTTTGAGTGATACTTGGGATCTTTTGTATAAGCGATTGCTGCTTGACTATCGATGTATACCAACACTGAGTTAGTTTCATTCTCATTGAAACCCAAGTGATTCAAAAATCTTTTAAGCCAAACTGCTTCTTGTACTGCTGCTGAAAATGCTACAAATTCAGCTTCCATTGTGGATAAGGATATGCAACTCTGTGTTCTTACTACTCCAAGAGATAGCTCCATTATTAAGTAAGAAAACATAGCCTGAGGTAGATTTTCTTTCATCTAAATCTCCTCCCCAATCAGCATCTGCGTAACCCATGAGTTGCAGATTTTCTCCTTGAAAACACAATGAATAATCTGCAGTACCTTTCAGATATCTAAGTATTCATTTTACTGTTTTTCAATGGGACTGTCCTGGATTGGCTTGATATCTACTCACCATTCCAACGGCGAAACTGATATCCGGCCTAGTACACATCATAGCATACATGAGGCTGCCAACAGCACTTGAGTAAGGAACTTTTTCCATTTGTGCTTTTTCATCTGGAGTCTTTGGACACATTCTTAAACTAAGACCTTTGCCTTTTGCTATCGGAGTATCAATGGATTTACAGTCTTGCATATGAAACTTTTCAAGTACTTTCTTGATGTAATGCTCTTGCGATAGAGCTAACATCTTCTTGGAACGATCTCTTTCAATCTTCACTCCAAGAATGTATGCTGCTTCACCCATATCATTCATATCAAAATTGGAGGATAACCATTCTTTAATGATTTTCACATACTCTTTATTGTTACTAGCCAACAGTATGTCATCCACATAAAGCGATAGAATCACAAATTTTTCTTTAGATCTTTTGACATACACACAATGTGGTCTTCATCAATCATTTCGAAATCAAATGATATGATTGCTTGATGAAACCGAATGTACCACTGTCTGGAAGATTGTTTGAGACCATAAATAGATCTCAACAATTTGCACACTTTGTGCTCTTGACCTTCAGCAACAAAACTGACAGGTTGTTCCATATATATCTCTTCTTCCAGATTGCCATTTAGAAACGCAGTTTTAACATCCATTTGATGCAATTCCAAATCTAAACTGGCAACAATAGACTAGTATCAATCGTATAGAAGTAAATCTTACAACAGGAGAGAAAGTCTCTTCATAGTCTATCCCCTCTTGTTGTGTATACCCCTTAGCAACAAGACGTGCCTTATACCTCTCAATCGAGCCATCAGCTAGACGTTTAATCTTGAGAACCCATTTGTTCCCAATTGCCTTGCGTCCTTCAGGGAGATCAACTAATTCCCAAACATTATTTGATCTCATTGACTCCATTTCTTCTTCCATTGCTTTCATCCATTTCTCTTTAGCAGGACAAGTGAGAGCCTCTCGAATATTTCTTGGCTCTTCTTCATCTTGCATGACAATCATATAAGATTCATTTTCGATTGGAAAATGACGTTTAGGAACTCTAGCACGATTGCTATGCCTAATTTGTGATTGTGTTGAACTTGGCTCAGCATCATCTACTTACTTGCTCCTACTTGGATGAGATACTGTTGGAGGTTCAGGAATATGCACCAAACGATTTGCAACAATCAAATCATCTTGCTCCTCTTCTTCATATAGAGAAAATTCCTGACCTATCTCACCCTTTCTTGGAAATTCATTTTCTAAGAAAATGACATCTCGGGACTCAAATTCTGTTACACTCCCACTCGATTGTTCACCAATGAACACATAACCTTTGGAATGTTTAAAGTATCATATAAATATACTCTTTTTACCTCGTGGACCCAATTTACCATGTTGATGAGACGAATCATGAACAAAGGCTGTGCATCCCCAAGGTCTCAGATTACTAAGATCTGGTTTTCTATTATTCCAAAGTTCGTAAGGAGTTGAAGAAACAGATTTAGAGGGTACTCGATTTAGAATATAGGCAGCAGTCAATAATGCATCACCCCAAAAATTGATTGGCAGATTTGCTTGAGCCATTATTGACCTAACCATTTCCAAAAGAGTCTGATTTCTCCTTTCAGCCACTCCGTTTTGCTATGGAGTATATGGTATGGTTAGTTGCCTAAGTATTCCTTTTTCTTCGCACATTTGTTTGAACTCATTAGACAAATATTCACGACCGCGATCCGTTCGTAAGGCCTTAACCCAGTGTTGTAAAAAACGGTCTAGTCGGCCGATTAAACGGCCGATTAATCGGAAACGGCGGCCTAACCGTCACGAACACTCTTAACGGAGGCATGTTAGCGGATGAAAACGATTAATCAGCTGTTTTTCCGATTAATCGGCCGTTTTTTCCGATTAATCGGCCGTTTTTTCCGATTAATCAGCCGTTTATTCCCGGTTATTCCCGTTTATTCCCGTTTATTCCCGTTTTATTTCCATTTATTCCCGTTTTATTCCCGTTTATTTCCGTTTATTCCAGTGAATATTTATTTTCATTTTTTTTTCTGTGATAGTGTGTGATAATAAGGTTTATAAATCTTATATTGTAGTTTTATTTATGCTTGGATATACATTCAATATTTTTTATATATATTTTTTCTTCTTACTTACTTTGAAATTGATTAATTTGTCTATTATTTATATACCATATATTTTTCTTACTTACTGATGTAATTTTTTCGATTAGTACGACGTGTTCATTTATGTAATTAGTTGTTATCATAACAATTTTAATGATTTATGTTGGAATGTTAATTTCTTTCAATAATATGTTATTAGTATTTGAAAATGCTTAATTCTCAATTTTATTTTTTCATTAAATAAATGTGTACTTAAATGTAAAAGATTATGTGTTAAGAATAAATAAGCGTAGTGTCATGTTATAATAAAAACTAAGGTTAAATTAAGTTTATTTGATAAGTTTAATGAGTTAAATAAATTATTTTTTATAATTATGATATATATACATCAAATTTAATAAAACGTTAAATTGTCCGCATAATTCTGATTAGTCGGCCGAATACCGATTAATCACTTATCGGTACCATATCCTCCGACGACCGAATACCGTTATTTACAACCTGCCTTAACCTTTCTGTCTATTGATTTTCAACCAAGGTTATAAATCTCTTGAACATGCAAGAGCTTCAGATTATGAGAGATCAATAGACGTGACGTATCGCG
>JAJGRW010000485.1:0-38644 GCA_025461045.1 Carex parvula
ACAGAAAACTTAAAGGAACAGAAACAATAAGCTGTGCTTCTAAAAATTAGAATCTCCTTTCCAATAGAAGATTGCTAGACAAATGAAGCTCTCTGACAGCCAGCACCAGTATTGGCAGTACTCGTTGAATCCCCATGCATGAGGTCTGGCCTAGTATTGGGTTCCTTTTCACCACGACTCTTATGGGTGTTTCCTATACGACCCCGCACAGACGGGCCTGGGTCAGGGTGATAAGAGGGGTTATTGGTACTTGCACCAGTGGCGGTACCCACACTAGTACGGTTTGGAGAAGCCATGGGCTGGCTGTTTACCCATAGAGGTTGATCTGGGTCGTATAGATCAGCATCTGGAGCAGTGGCGGTACCAGCAGTGGTATAATTGGGAGAAGCCACCGACTGGCCATTTGCCCATAAAGGTTGATCGGGGTCGTACGCATCAGCATCTAAAAAAGGAGCAGTGACGGCAGATGAAAGCACAGCGTTCAACCTCAAAGGGTCTTTCAGAGTAACTGGTTCAGGTACCGTATCAGGTTGGACTCCCGTCACTTTCAGTTGGAGAAGACTCTGAAAAAATAATAGGAAGATAAAAGGTCAGTTTCAGTCACGTCTAAACCTAAACAGCACAACTCTGTTTCAGCCAGTGCTTACCAAATATAGGGCTTTAATGTGACAGCTAGGATTACCCCAAGTGCAACTGATTAAACAAGCCTTACTATAAGTTTAAATTGTACTACTTTTTCATAAAAAAAAAAATATATAACACAGTATTATAAAATGACTTGACACAAATCAGCCTCAGTATAGCCTCTTTGTGCATTCAAATCATGAAAATTGCCAATAAAGAACACAAATATAGGAGCCAATAAAAAGAAGGTGAAACTAAGTGCTTCTGGTGCCCTTACTAGGTGCATCCAAGTTAATATACCATATATCTATAACAAATTGTATGGAACAAAAGAAATTTCAAATCCATACCTGAATGTCTTCCACAATAATACAATTGGCGCCATGTTCCATGGGGCACATATCTCCCCTAAGACAATAACCCAGCTCCACAAAATCTGGGCACCACTGACGAGGATAGCCTGTTTTCATCTGTGAAGGTCCCACTGTCCCTCCGCTGTGAAATGGATTGTTCGACCGAAAACGCCTCTTGTCGAACTTGGAAGAGTGATCAAAGGGCCTGACCCGTTTCTTGGTTGGCTGTACAGTGGAGGGTTCTTCCGCAGGGGTTCCGTTCTCATTTGGCATGGGAAGCCCGGACTCGCGTCTCTTGTGCTTGTGGCTGCGATCATCATCTTTGTCAGCAATTTCATTCTCCTCGGAATCCATCGCAGAGTTATCATAGATGTCGTTGGCTGAGACATACTGCTCCTTTGAGGGCGACACCGGTTGGTTTATGATTTTAATAATCTTTTGTATTTTTTGGGTCTTCCCATCAGACGGGCATTCCGTGAGGTCAGTCACGAACGAACTGACGGCTTGCAAGAGATGAGCAACAGCCTACAGAAACAAATATTGTGGTGAGTTACAATCTTAAGATGTGAGTAGAAGGAAAGCCCTAAATAAGAAAGAAATTATGAGAATAAAATCACATAAACAAAATATTAATTCAAATGATTTCTGAATAAATTATATGCCATTCAAAAATTTCCTGCAATTATTTTTCTATCCTTTTTTTTTTGCTGGACTGATGCTCATTTGAGACTAAAACATCACGACATGGTGAAATAATACCCTAAAGTGGTACATCTATCTAATACGTTCTCGTGCGCTTTTCAATTCTGTCGTGTAGTGATAAATATAAAAAATCATAAACTTTGTACCCTTGCCTTGTCGAGAAGCCACTAAAACAGCCGTTAGCTCTTTAAAAACATATAGGATAATTCTACTGCGGAGGTACTTCTCTATATGGATATCCCACTAATTTGGTACTCAAAATACTTTGGAAATATTTTAACTAATGACAGATCTAATAGAAATATAGTTATAACTGATTTGCTACCTCTTGGCTTCCAATTTTAACACCAGACCAAAATGGTTGACTTGCTGCCCTCTTTCTTCCCATTTTTAACGACAACGGACCAAACTCACTACCAATTTGTTTGGGATTGCAAATTATCTGTGTCGTCATTAGACCACCAAGAAATACAAAAGAAAAGGCTTAACCATAATGGTAAACACAGATACTTAACCATAATCTTTTACTGATCGACATTACTAACTCTACCTTCTTGATGAAAGAAAGACCAAGATCCAAAATTAGCCCTAATTTCTCAATCTTAAGGTTAACAACACCTGAACACCTATTTCTGTCCGTAATGTTTGCAAAAAAAAATAGATAGGAGAGATGTCACGAACTTCAAGAAAGTCAATCTAATCTTTGCATGTTGTGACCGTAAAATTTAAAACGAATTAACAAAATCGATTTTCCAAATTACAGACGATAATCTACTCGAGTGGATATCGGATTCTTTTCTACTCCTATAATCAATACAACATCGCACGTAAGATCGCTTCCAATGCACAACGCGTCAAGAGATATCGCAAATAAACAGAAACTATACAAAGATGATCGCATGCAAATAGAAGATATCAACTAAAAGAAAAGAGAAGAGAAGAAATTCATTAAAACGAACCTGAAAAATTATCAAATTTCCCTATGGAATGGTTTCGAAGGGAGCTCGATACAAATCCCTAGCTCAATTTTGCCGCTCTCTCCCTCTTTTCTATTCTTTCCCCGTTCATCCAACCAAACAGACGATCTATTCTTTCGATACCCAAATTGTCCCCAGTCGGCGCATAGAGCATCGAAGAAAACTTGGGCTCTTGGGCCTATACGGGCTCATTAATTATTCTTGCATTGAAACGTTGTGTGAAATAACGAAAATAAGTGGGCTTTAGGACCGAATCTGATGTGTATGAATTTTAGGAGAAAAATAGTAACAAGTTATCACCTTTTTATCTTATGTTTAAATTTTTATTTAAATATGCTGTAACAGAGAGCAGATTTTTCGGAAGATGTTGCATTTATAGAATTGAAAACCATTTTAATTAGAGAATGCAATATTTTAAAGATTTAAACAAAGAGTCTAATATCATAGAGCAAAAGCCAATAGAAGAGAAGAACCGGAGTTTTTATGAATTTTATGAATTGTTAGTTCAATGAGGTCAACATTAAAGAACCGGCGTTTATTTGGCATATTCTCATTATTATATTTTCATTATGGCATGTTCTATTTTTAATCTTTGTAAAACATAATTTAAATTATCTTTCCTCAAGGGACAAGATTATTTATCAACCGCACTTCAATACCATAAAGACTGACTTTCCAAGTATAGATTTAATGGCAACAAAATACCGGACTACTTCAAACATTTATGTTATCTCTTTCATTGGACGAGGATATTGCCCGACTAATTCTTCACATGTAGTAATTCTTAGAAAATGAGTATGCAAGCATTCATTATAAATTTGGAAGATGATAACAGTACCCGCGCTATAGTATCCGCACTGTACCTGCATAATAACTACCATAACTATTTGGGGGACAACAAAAACTCCAGCACATAATTTTTTTTCTAAAGTATTAATACATATGCAATAAAGTATTTATACATATGCACGGAAGTATTTATACCTATGAGGTGAACAATTTTTACGTAAATAATTCTCCCAACCAAATCTCCTAAACGTATCCGCACTATAAATACTTATGGGGACCACTCAATATACATGGGGGACCTTACACGTTTTTAGAGGTAAATTTTTTTTCTCCATTCAATGTCGTCCATATTTCTAATGATCTGTGAGAAATTTTGCGAATCTAAAACCACGAACGTCTTCTACGCAATTTTCTCTTTCAAACGAGATCCATGATGACGTACTTTTGGGCTCATTGTCACACAAGTATTTACACCTCGACTTGCAAGTATTTATTCTTATACTTGCAAATATTTTTTACATATGACACTAAATGACGTCTGAAAGTATTATATCAAGTACTGCAAGTATTTATATCTCTGCACTAAAGTATTTATACCTATGTGGTCCACTATTTTTGTTAGATGAAGGTTGACGCGGGGATGATTGGGTAAGGTTGATGCGGTGATACGGGGTCCCCACTACTTCATTAGAGGAAGGTTGACATGGGAACGATTGGGGGACTGGAAAAAAGATGATCATAACAAGTTAAGTATCAAAGTATTAATATCTTATTTTTTAAGTATTAATATTTTATCTTCTAAGTATTTATATCTACAAAGGTTGACGCGATTTATATTTATAAAGGTTGACGCGGAGACAAGTGCATGGACTGTGAAATGGAGACCATATAATTAGTGGATATCACAGAGGAAGGGTGTTGCTGAAATTTTAGAATGATAATTAGCGAGGAACATATAATATCTTTTTAGAATAATAATTAGTGAGGACCATAGTACATTATTCCTCTAAATGTGGGTACTGTAGCGCGAGTACAGTGCGGTACTGTAGTGCGCGTACTGAAATAATTATTCTATAAATTTTTCTAATTTCCAACTGTATGCCATAGAAAGCAGGTGATCATCACTCGCAATGTACCAGATTAAATATTACTTGACACGCTTGGGATTCCACTTATATATTAAAAGAAAGACCAGAACCTAGTTCCTCAATTTTATACAATCATGTATATAAAATTTAGTTACGAAATTGAAAAGTGCTCGATTTTGGGTAGCTTTAATCAAAATCTTGAACCAAAGAATACGCCCTAGCTAGATTTTGCGACCTACCTATTTTAATTCACACTTCTAGATTTTGCTTTCGTTTTCAAGTTTGGACTTTGTAGAGACTTGGAGTAACTGTTTACAAGAACTACATGTCTATGTAATGTTTTTAGTATGATTAAAGCGTCAAATTAGTTTTGGCACCAAATTAATTAATTATGCTGCTGAGTAACAGTAGTAAGCACAGCCTATGTTCGGTTGATTACCGGCTATGTATTAAACACTTCGCTGTGAATAACTCGGTGCATAACAAAACCTAAATGATATAAAACCTAAAAAGAATAATAACCGGTTTTGTAGAACCAAAAAAGAAAGCTGCTAATATCAACTGCCGTTTGAAAACTATCAAGTCATTTGACCTTTTGAATACAAGAAAAAGAATAGCTAAAAATACCACACACTATTCTGGCTGATAATAGTTGTCACAGAAAACTTAAAAGGGTCACAAAGAAATAAGCTAGTGCTTCTAAAAATTAGAATCTCATTCCGAATAGAAGATTGTTAGACTGAAGCTCTCTCACGGCCTGCACCAGTATTGCCAGTACTAGTTGAATGCTCATGCATGTTGTCTAGACTAGTTTCCAACACGACCCCACACAGACAGGCCTGGGTGAGGGTGATAAGAGGGGCCATTGGTACTTGAACCAGTGGCGGTACTCGCACTAGTACGGTTTGGAGAAGCCATGGGCTGGCCGTTTGCCCATAGAGGTTGATCTGGGTCGTATAGATCAGTATCTGGAGCAGTGGCGGTACCAGCAGCGGTATAATTGGGAGAAGCCACCGACTGGCCGTTTGCCCATAAAGGTTGATCGGGGTCGTATGCATCAGCATCTGGAGCAGTGACAGCAGATGTGAGCACACCGTTCAACCGTAAAGGGTATTTCAGAGTAACTGGTTTAGGTACCGTATCAGGTTGGACACCCGTCAGTTTCAGTTGGAGAAGACTCTGAAAAAATAATAGGAAGATAAAAGGTCAGTTTCAGTCATGTCTAAACCTAAACAACACAACTCTGTTTCAGCCAGTGCTTACCAAATATAGGGCTTTAATGTGACAGCTAGGATTACCCCAATTGCAACTGATTAAACAAGCCTTACTATAAGTTTAAATTGTACTCCTTTTTTCATAAAAAAAAATATATAACACAGTATTATAAAATGACTTGACACAAATCAGCCTCAGTATAGCCTCTTTGTGCATTCAAATCATGAAAATTGTCATTAAAGAACACAAATACATGAGCCAATAAAAAGA
The DNA here is from genome assembly GCA_025461045.1 of Carex parvula. Taxonomy (NCBI): domain Eukaryota; kingdom Viridiplantae; phylum Streptophyta; class Magnoliopsida; order Poales; family Cyperaceae; genus Carex; species Carex parvula. The sequence continues at coordinate 6,019 of JAJGRW010000485.1, forward strand.
AGGTGAAACTAAGTGCTTCTGGTGCCCTTACTAGGTGCATCCAAGTTAATATACCATATATCTATAACAAATTGTATGGAACAAAAGAAATTTCAAATCCATACCTGAATGTCTTCCACAATAATACAATTGGCGCCATGTTCCATGGGGCACATATCTCCCCTAAGACAATAACCCAGCTCCACAAAATCTGGGCACCACTGACGAGGATAGCCTGTTTTCATCTGTGAAGGTCCCACTGTCCCTCCGCTGTGAAATGGATTGTTCGACCGAAAACGCCTCTTGTCGAACTTGGAAGAGTGATCAAAGGGCCTGACCCGTTTCTTGGTTGGCTGTACAGTGGAGGGTTCTTCCGCCAGGGTTCTGTTCTCATTTGGCATGGGAAGCCCGGATAACTCGCGTCTCTTGTGCTTGTGGCTGCGATCATCATCTTTGTCAGCAATTTCATTCTCCTCGGAATCCATTGCAGAGTTATCATAGATGTCGTTGGCTGAGACATACTGCTCCTTTGAGGGCGGCACCGGTTGGTTTATGATTTTAATAATCTTTTGTATTTTTTGGGTCTTCCCATCAGACGGGCATTCCGTGAGGTCAGTCACGAACGAACTGACGGCTTGCAAGAGATGAGCAACAGCCTACAGAAACAAATATTGTGGTGAGTTACAATCTTAAGATGTGAGTAGAAGGAAAGCCCTAAATAAGAAAGAAATTGTGAGAATAAAATCACATAAACAAAATATTAATTCAAATGATTTCTGAATAAATTATATGCCATTCAAAAATTTCCTGCAATTATTTTTCTATCCTTTTTTTTTTGCTGGACTGATGCTCATTTGAGACTAAAACATCACGACATGGTGAAATTATACCCTAAAGTGGTACATCTTATCTAATACGTTCTCGTGCGCTTTTCAATTCTGTCGTGTAGTGATAAATATAAAAAATCATAAACTTTGTACCCTTGCCTTGTCGAGAAAGCCACTAAAACAGCCGTTAGCTCTTTAAAAACATATAGGATAATTCTACTGCGGAGGTACTTCTCTGTATGGATATCCCACTAATTTGGTACTCAAAATACTTTGGAAATATTTTAACTAATGACAGATCTAATAGAAATATAGTTATAACTGATTTGCTACCTCTTGGCTTCCAATTTTAACACCAGACCAAAATGGTTGACTTGCTGCCCTCTTTCTTCCCATTTTTAACGACAACGGACCAAACTCACTACCAATTTGTTTGGGATTGCAAATTATCTGTGTCGTCATTAGACCACCAAGAAATACAAAAGAAAAGGCTTAACCATAATGGTAAACACAGATACTTAACCATAATCTTTTACTGATCGACATTACTAACTCTACCTTCTTGATGAAAAAAAGACGAAGATCCAAAATTAGCCCTAATTTCTCAATCTTAAGGTTAACAACACCTGAACACCTATTTCTGTCCGTAATGTTTGCAAAAACAGAGATAGGAGAGATGTCACAAACTTCAAGAAAGTCAATCTAATCTTTGCATGTTAACTTGTAACCGTAAAATTTAAAACGAATTAACAAAATTGATTTTCCAAATTACAGACGATAATCTACTCGAGTGGATATCAGATTCTTTTCTACTCTTATAATCAATACAGCATCGCACGTAAGATCGCTTCCAATGCAAAGCTCCTCAAGAGATATCGCAAATCAACAGAAAACTATACAAAGATGATCGCATGCAAATAGAAGATATCAACTAAAAGAAAAGAGAAGAGACGAAATTGATTAAAACGAACCTGACAAATTATCAAATTTCCCTATGAAATGGTTTCGGAGGGAGCTCGGTACAAAGCCCTAGCTCAATTTTGCCGCTCTCTCCCTCTTTTCTATTCTTTCCCCGTTCATCCAACCAAGCAGAAGATCTATTCTTTCGATACCCAAATTGTCCCCAGTCGGCGCATAGAGCATCGAAGAAAACTTGGGCTCTTGGGCCTATATGGGCTCATTAATTATTCTTGCATTGAAACGGTGTGTGCGTGAGTTGCTACTCCGAAATAACGAAAATAAGTGGGCTTTAGGACCGAATCTGATGTGTATGAATTTTAGGAGAAAAATAGTAACAAGTTATCACCTTTTTATCTTATGTTTAAATTTTTATTTAAATATGCTGTAACTGAGAACAGATTTTTCGGAAGATGTTGCATTATGGAATTGAAAACCATTATAATTAGAGAATGCAATATTTTAAAGATTCAAACAAAGAGTCTAATATCATAGAGCAAAAGCCAATAGAAGAGAAGAACCGGCGTTTTTATGAATTTTATGAATAGTTAGTTCAATGAGGTCAACATTAAAGAACCGGCGTTTATTTGGCATATTCTTATTATTATATTTTCATTATGGCATGTTCTATTTTTAATCTTTGTAAAACATAATTTAAATTATCTTTCCTCAAGGGACAAGATCACTTAATTATCAACCGCACTTCAATACCATAAAGACTGACTTTCCAAGTATAGATTTAATGGCAACAAAGTACCGGACTACTTTGAACATTTATGTTATCTCTTTCATTGGACGAGGATATTGCCTGACTAATTCTTCACTTGTAGATAAGTAACTCTTAAAAAATGAGTATGCAAGCATTCATTTATGAATTTTTCTAATTTCCACTGTATGCCATAGAAAGCAGTTGATCATCATTCGCAATGTACCAGACTGAATATTACTTGACACGCTTGGGATTCCACTTATTAAAAGAATAATAACCGGTTCTGTAGAACCAAAAAAGAAACTGGTAATATCAACTGCCGTTTGAAAACTATCAAGTCATTTGACCTTTTGAATACAAGAACAAGAATAGCTAAAAATACCACACACTATTCTGGCCGATAATAGTTGCCACAGAAAAATTAAAGGAACAGAAACAAATAAGCTTGTGCTTCTAAAAATTATAATCTCCTTTCCAATAGAAGATTGCTAGACAAATGAAGCTCTTTGACAGCCAGCACCAGTATTGGCAGTACTTGTTGAGTCCCTGTGCATGTGGTGTGGCCTAGTACTGGGTTCCTTTTCACCACGACTCTTATGGGTGTTTCCTATACGACCCCGCACAGACGGGCCTGGGTCAGGGTGATAAGAGGGGTTATTGGTACTTGCACCAGTCACGGCACCCGCACTAGTTCGGTTTGGAGAAGCCATGGGCTGGCCGTTTACCCACAGAGGTTGATCTGGGTCGTATAGATCAGCATCTGGAGCAGTGGCGGTACCAGCAGTGGTATAATTTGGAGAAGCCACCGACTGGCCATTTGCCCATAAAGGTTGATCAGGGTCGTACACATCAGCATCTGGAGCAGTGACAGCAGATGCGAGCACACCGTTCAACCTCAAAGGGTCTTTCAGAGTAACTGGTTTAGGTACCGTATCAGGTTGGACTCCCGTCAGTTTCAGTTGGAGAAGACTCTGAAAAAATAATAGGAAGATAAAAGGTCAGTTTCAGTCATGTCTAAACCTAAACAGCACAACTTTCTGTTTCAGCCAGTGCTTACCAAATATAGGGCTTTAATGTGACAGCCAGGATTACCCCAATTGCAACTGACTAAACAAGCCTTACTATAAGTTTAAATTGTACACCTTTTTTCATAAAAAAAATATATAACACAGTATTATAAAATGACTTGACACAAATCAGCCTCAGTATAGCCTCTGTGCATTCAAATCATGAAAATTGCCAATAAAGAACACAAATACAGGAGCCAATAAAAAGAAGGTGAACCTAAGTGCTTCTGGTGCCCTTACTAGGTGCATCCAAGTTAATATGCCATATATCTATAACAAATTGTATGGAACATAAATGAAATTGCAAATCCAAACCTGAATGTCTTCCACAATAATACAATTGACGCCATGTTCCATGGGGCACATATCTCCTCTAAGACAATAACCCAGCTCCACAAAATCTGGGCATCGCTGACGAGGATAGCCCGTTTTCATCATTGAAGGTCCCACTGTCGCTCGGCTGTGAAATGGATTGTTTGACCGAAAACGCCTCTTGTCGAACTTGGAAGAGTAATCAAAGGGCCTGACCCGTTTCTTGGTTGGCTGTACAGTGGAGGGTTCTTCCGCAGGGGTTCTGTTCTCATTTGGCATGGGAAGCCTGGACAACTCGAGTCTCTGGTGCTTGTGACTGCGATCATCATCTTCGTCAGCAATTTCATTCTCCTCGGAATCCATCGCAGAGTCATCAGAGATGTCGTTGGCAGAGACATACTGCTCCTTTGAGGGCGGCACCGGTTGGTTTATGATTTTTATAATCTTTTGTATTTTTTGGGTCTTCCCGTCAGATGGGCATTCAGTGAGGTCAGTCACGAATGAACTGACGGCTTGCAAAAGATGAGCTACAGCCTACAAAAATAAATATTGTGGTTAGTTACAATCTTAAGATGTGACTAGAAGGAAAGCCCTAAATAAGAAAGAAATTTAAGAATAAAATCACATAAACAAAATATTAATTCAAATGATTTCTGAATAAATGATATGCCATTCAAAAATTTCCTGCAATTATTTTTCTATCCATTTTTTTTTGCTGGACTAAATCATCACGACATGGTGAAATTGTACCCTAAAGTGGTACATCTTATCAAATACGTTCTCGTGCGTTTTTCAATTCTGTCGTGTAGTGATAAATATAAAAAATCATAAACTTTGTACCCTTGCCCTGTCAGAAAAGCCACTAAAACAGCCGTTAGCTCTTTAAAAACATATAGGATAATTCTACTGCAGAGGTACTTCTCTATATAGATATCCCATTAATTTGGTACTCAAAATACTTCGGAAATATTTTAACTAATGACAGATCTAATAGAAATATAGTTATAACTGATTTGCTACCTCTTGGCTTCCAATTTTAACACCAGACCAAAATGGATGACTTGCTGCCCTCTTTCTTCCCATTTTTTACCACAACGGACCAAACTCACTACCAATTTGTTTGGGATTGCAAATTTTCTGTATCGTCATTAGACCACCGAGAAATACAAAAGAAAAGGCTTAATGGTAACACAGATACTTAACCATAATCTTTTTATTAATTGACATTACAAACTCTACTTTCTTGATGAAAAAAAAGACGTAGATTTAAAATTAGCCCTAATTTCTCAATCTAATCTATATCTATGCATGTTAACTTGTGAACGTAAATTTAAAACTAATTAACAAAATCGAATTTCGAAATTACAGACGATAATCAACTCGAGTGGATATCGGATTCTTTTCTACTCCTATAATCAATACAACATTGCACGTAAGATCGCTTCTTATGCAAAGCGCCTCAAGATATCACAAATCAATAAAACTATACCAATAAAACTAAACGAAGATAATCGCATGCAAATAGAAGATGTCAACTAAAAGAAAAGAGAGAAATTGATTAAAACGAACCTGTAAAATTATCAAATTTTCCAATCGAATAGTCTTGGAGAGAGCTCTGTACAAAGCCCTAGCTCAATTTTGCTTCTCTTTCTTTCCTGTTTTTCTCCCTGTTCATCCAACCAAAAAGACGATCGATCAATTCTTGATTTCTTGCGATACCCAAATTGTCCCCGGTCGGCGCAGGAAGCATCGAAGAAAACTTGGGCTCTTGGGTTAATTTGGGCTTTAACTAGGCCGGGCTCATTCATTATTCCCGTTTTGAGACGTTGTCTGCGTGAGTTGTACAACGAAAATGGCTATACGTCTATACTACCGAATGTGATGTGTGTTTTTTTTGGAAAGAATAGTAGGAAGTAAATTTATTTTGTCACCTTTTCTTTTATGTAACTGTTTTTTTTTATGTATGGGGGATTTATTTTAGAGTAAAGATGTTGTCTCCCGCACTCCAGTCTCCTAAACGTCCCCCCATTCTAACTAACTTTGTCAATCATTAAATCACCTTGAAAAACGTGTAAAATGTGTAAAAGATGAGTCCAGTTTTTTCTTTAAATACTTGATATCTTAGGTATGAATACTTGATGAATTATATATGAATATTTGATATCTTAGGTATGAATACTTTTCATTTTGGGAGAATACTTTCCATTTTGAATATTTGATACCTTGAAAAACGTGTAAAAGTATGTCATCATGGATCTCATTTGAAAGAGAAAATTGTGTAGAACACGTTCGTAGTTTTAGATTTGCAAAATTTCTCATAGATCGTCCCAAAAATTGGTTAGATTGAACGGAGAAAAAAAAACCACCTTGAAAAACGTGTAAAAAATAAGTAGGTATTGTGTCCAGTTTTTTTTTAAATACTTGATATCTTAAGTATGAATACTTGATGAATTATATATGAATACTTGATATCTTAGGTATTCATACTTTCCATTTTGTATGTGAATTAATTTAATCAATGAATGTAGCACTGGTGGTGTGATCTACGTGACTTTTTGGTTGTGGTCCCCAATGCAGTCTGACAGTTACTGCCCCCGAAAAATAATGGTCCCCAGTTTGTATGTGAATTAATACTTGATATTTTAGGTATGAATACTTGATGAATTATATATGAATATTTGATATCTTAGGTATGAATACTTTCCATTTTGTATGTGAATTAATATATGTTGAAATGTTGAATAGATGTCTGACAATTGTACTTTGACCGTTAGGGGGACGTTTAGGGGACTGAATGGGGGGACTGTTAGTCGATCCCTTTATTTTAACAGGTAAGTTTTTTCGGAACTAGCCAACCTGGGGTGATCCGAATTCCCGTCTGTACTCTGTAGCGAATACGTATCCTCTGCATTAACGCACCGTTTGAGTTAATTTATGAACCGTACGATACGAATTCGGACCATCCTGTCCACTCCTATAATGCACGTGCATTTTAATATTAGTGCGGATCTCAATAGGACGGTTCAGATCTTAACTCAAAATTTGAGTTAATGCAGAGGATACGAATTCACTCTGTAGGCACCTCCAAGGTCTGAAGCGTGGTCAAGTGGTCATGCATTTTGAAAGGTGGGCACCACTTGGCTGAGAATATTTTGTTTTTTACGAGAAAGACATATTGGTTTATCAATTCAACAATTTTATGAAGCCGCAACAATTTTATGAAGCCGGAGAATATGTAAAAAGATCGGCACTCCTTCAGATCAGCTGGAAAGGGAAAATCTTAACTTCTTTGTAATAAAATTCAAATAATATACCCACTAAAATTTATTGACAAAATGTCTCTGTGGGACTAAAAAATTTATCTATGAGGTGAATTTCCTACGAAGCAAAAATGTACATCGATATTTTACATTTTACTGTAATAGCAAAAATGACGAAGATTGAGAAAATTTTCAAAAATGAGAAAGAAATAGAAATTATAAAACTGAAGGAGACTACGTACTTGAGGGGACCAAAAGAGTGCAGGGAGGCGACATGAGTAGAAAGAAGGTAAATATGTCGGCTGTGCTGTGCCAAGGCGAGGCAAAGCGCAACTGGGAGAACGTAGTGTGTCTGAGAGAGCAGGAAGCGACGCAGCTAGGAGAGCGAGATGGAGAAGAGAAACGCAGGAGGCGGAAGGAGAGGACGAGAGAGAGAGAGAGAGAGTCCCAAGGGAACAAAAGAGCTAACAAAGTAGTCTTTTCCATCAAGCGCTTCAGCACAACGCGAATCCGAAAGTAGATCGGACGACTAATTCACATGTGGGCAAGAGATTTGGTTCTCTTTACTTGACGTCGTAAACCGTAGTGCACATTTTAATTTAGAGATCATGTTAAGCAGTTTGTATCGATTGTTTAAATTTTCAAAACAAAAATAAAAATGTGAGGTACGAGTAAGACACGAAAAACGTGAGATATTTGAACTCTTCTTTTATTTGAAAAACAATATCAGACTTTACGGACAACAATTTATTTTCTATTTTTAAATTCTTAATTTTTACTCGTGTTAGATTCGACAAGCCGACAACTATCTTTTTTTAACAAGTCTTGAGACGATAATAGTTTAAAATTTGAATTTTTTTTATTTATATAAAATATTATAAAATAATATAGAGAAGAAGAAAGAATATTTTTTGTTTTCATGCATAAAATGATATGCATAATTTTTACCTATTCAAACTTTAAATTCGTAAAATTGTTATCGATTCAATTTTTTTTTAATCTGATTGTCTTGAATTCTCTGTGAATTGGATAAACTTTGAGTCTTAAAATAAATTATCTTCAAATTCCTTATCTTTATTGCCACTTAGGATTCCAGACATGTTTATTAAAAGAAACAAAACTTTGAATTAATTTTTTTTCCCCGATTCTTTTAAGCTTCCAAAAATTAAGATACTATTTTTTTATTTTAATTATAATATTTTTATAAATAAAAAATTCTTTCAAAATTTGACACGCTTTTTTAGCATGCACAACTGCACAAACATTCGACCTAAAAGCATCTCCAATGGTGATTGTTTTGTAATTTCTAATCCTACATGAAAACGCTTTCATTTAGCAAATTTTCTAATCTTATTTAGCAAATTTTCTTAATAAGAAAACGCTTTCATTTGAACAGCTGGCGAAATGTTTTGTTTTTATTCGCTCTCATATTCATTTCGCACTGCTGATGTGAATGGAAAAAGAATCAATGTAATTGCAGGGATATAGTGCCCGAAATTATGTATCAAATTAATTTCTTTTAATGACATATAACTGTAGTTAATTTCTTTTTTATTTAACCGCTGTAGATGTATGATATATTATTCGATCCGTATCAAGTACGATCTGTGAGGGCATTTTATGGATTTGGATGATTAGTCGACCGTTGAGATCAATTATTCAGCCGCCAAATTTGATTAATCAGTTGATTAATTTTTCAAACCGTATAGTGTTGCTCACTTGCTTGTTCGGATTATATCCACTTCGTTCAAACTCTGATTTTGGTGGTACTATTGGAGTTTTTAATTTGATGTGGTAGTTTCTAATTCAGTTTCAGAGATGTGAGAGAGTTTCTTATTTTAGAAACTATACAGTAAAGCTTTTTATTAAGAAATTATTTATAAACTCCATGCTGACTAAATTATTGGCTCAAATTATTTTTATTTTCTAATTTGTTACTGATGTGGCTTAATAGGAACTCTAAAATTAATTTCAGAAATGTTAGAGTTAGAAATTTTAGAGACCTTAATTTCTAAAAAGTAGTAATAGTTATTTAGAAACTCATTTGAGTTGCTAGGATGTAGATGCTCTTAGATTCTTTAAAAACTAGAATCCAAAACTTTCATCTCATATATATTTTGACTCTTTTAGGTGTTCATAAAAATTTTAATTATTTTTAAATTTGATTGAATCTTTTGCACTACGATTTATTCACAAATTCATATCACGAAGATCTAATATTCTAATATTTTTTCTCTAATTACTTCAGGTTTTAATTTTATAAATATTTATACTTAATGATATTTATGAAATGATAATGTTTTCTAATCAAGTGTAATTTGTTTGTTATTTAAATTTTGAGTGAGGCTATGGTACTATGCATAGCACATATTGGCACGCGCCATAGACTCAAATTTTCGGTTTGAAAGTCCTAACAGTCGATCTGTATGAATATGTCCCTGTAAGCTATATTTTACATTTGTTTAGAATTTTCTTACTATTGTTTTATAAGATGGATAGAAAATCACTTGATCTAAAAATTCTGGACCATCTAAAAACAATGATTTTCTATCCATCTAAAAAGATAGTAAAAAAATTCTAAAAAATATAAAATTTAGTTTATAAGAACATATTTATATGGAGATCATGTTGAATGGTTCGAACCGACCGATAGAATTTTGTAAGTAATGTGCATAGTACCATAGCCTCACTTTTTAAATTTTTATAGAATTTTCTATAAATTCTTCGAAGTTCATTGATTTTTTTGGCCTGAAAAATCTTCATAAATTAGATTATAATAAAGAACAACCATTTGTTATTTTTTATTTCTCTAACCGGATGATGTACATTCAAAGATCTATTTTCTTATTAAAAAAACAAAATGATAAGTAGGTGCATGTGTTTTTTTTCAAGATAGGCAAAAAGTTATCAATTCAGATATTATTTTTTACTATTTATTAAGCCACTTTGAAAAAACACTAATTTGTACATAACAGTAAACTTTTCTGGACCATTGGATCAGCGATTTTCAAAGTGGCTTAATAAATAGTAAAAAAATTCTAAAAAATGTAAAATTTGGTTTGCAAGTACATATTGATATGGAGATCATGTTGAACGGTTCGGATCGACCGTTAGGATTTTGAAAACTCAAAAAGTGAGCCGTAGCACGGAGGGGCCCTTATATATGCATAGCATATTAGCCAGATTCTATATATATATATAGAGTAAGGCTACGGTGCTTTGCAAATTAAAGAGGGTGTTTTACTTCGGGCCACTTTTTTCAATTTGCAAAGCCCAAACAACCGATCCGAACCGTTCAACATGTTCTAAATGTTGAAATGTGCTTGGAGACCAAATTTTACATTTTTTGGAATTTTTTTACTATTTATTAAGCCACTTTTTCAATCGCTGATCCGGTGGTCCAGAAAATTTTACTGTTTTTTACTGTTTACCGTCGGATCAGCGATTTTCAAAGTGGCTTAATAAATAGTAAAAAAATTCAAAAAAATGTAAAATTTGGTCTCCAAGCACATTTCAATATTTAGAACATGTTGAACGGTTCGGATCGGTTGTTTGAGTTTTGCAAATTGAAAAAGTGGTCCGAAGTAAAACACCCTCTTTAATTTGCAAAGCACCGTAGCCTTACTCTATATATATATATATATATATTCTCTCAGGTACGTAAAAATCTTATAATAGTTTAATTATGAATATTTAGTATATTAAACTCGAATATCAAATTATCTGTAAAAATCTAATTAATTGCTTGACAGTGGCTCTCTGTTTGACAAACGCATACTTTTTCGCAACATTGATTTTGACCTTGCTGTCGCCGACCAACAAACCAACTTGCGCTATTAGTTTGTGTTCCTTTTAATAGTTGAAGAGGTCAGAGTTCCTTATCTAAATATACATCACTTGAAGACGGACTAAAATCTTTAATTTGACTATTCAGTAGGTATAGATTTAAAGAAGTGTTCTTCTCGTAAAATGTAGCTTAGTTAGATTTGAAAACAAATTCGGAAAAAAGCACCCATGCAGATGCTCTTATTAAGCAATTCTTCTGAAAAATTACTAAATAAGCAATCGTATCGTACAACTCAAAAATTGAATTAGAAATTAAGGATTTAGCAATCGGAAAAAAGCACCGATGCAGATGCTTTTATTAAGCAATTCTTCCGAATAATTGCTAAATAAACAATCGCCGTACAACCTAGAAATTGAATTAGAAATTATCATGTAAGATTTAACAATAAAAAAAAAGCACCAATGCAGAATTGCAGATGCTCTAATTGTGGGGATATATTGTCCGAAATTATGTATCAAATTAATTTCTTTTAATGACATACAACTGTAGTTAATTTCTTTTTTATTTAACCGCTGTAGATGTACGATATATTATTCGATACGTATCAAATACGATCTGTGAGGGCATTTTATGGATTTGGATGATTAGTCGACCGTTGAGATCAATTATTCAGCCGCCAAATTTGATTAATCAGTTGATTAATTTTTCAAACCGTGCAGTGTTGCTCACTTGCTTGTTCGGATTATAATATCCACTTCGGTTCAAACTCTGATTTTGGTGGTAATATTAGAGTTTCTAATCTGACGTGGTAGTTTCTAATTCAGTTTCAGAGATGTAGGAGAATTTCTTATTTTGTTTCGTATTCGTATTTGAATTTGTATTAGTAGATTATTTGCTCCATATCTGTATCAGTATACGTTTATAATAGATGTGATTTTAAAATTTGACATCTGTTTACTATATGTATTTGTATCCGAGTGAGGATATGGTACATTGCTGTGCAGATCGATTCGTGCATTGAATTCATATTTCCGTTTTCAAAGTCCAAATAATAAATCCAAACCGTTGAACATTATAATTATATGAAAATATACTTGGAGATCAAATTTTATATTTTTTGGAATTTTTTTTACTATTTTTTAGGTAGGTGGAAAATCTCCTCTTGGATGGTCCAAAATATTTTGATCAAGTGATTTTCTAATTGCCTAAAAAAATAGTAAAAAAATTCCAAAAAATATAAAATTTGATCTCCAAGTATATTTTCATATGATAATAATGTTGAACGGTTCAGATTGATTATTTGGACTTTGAAAACGGAGAAATGAATTCAATGTACGGACCGATCCGCGCATTGCAATGTACCATAGTCTCACTCTCTGTATCCACTCATTAAAGGCGAACGCAAATTTAATATTAGCATTATTCGCTCTGAATTAACTCCGTTTACACCCCTACGTAGTGATTAAATTAAACGTATAGTTGTAGCTTAGTGATTAAAACTTTACTATGACTAAATCTAATTATCACATATTATATATTTTAAATTTCAGTCTCCAGTACAAATTCTCTGATTCAAATGTTAAAAATTTAAATTAAATCTAATTATCACATATTATATATTTTAAATTTCAGTCTCCCATCCAAATTCTCTAGTTCAGCATCTTTCAAGGTACAAAATATCAAGGTCAATGAAAATGATAAGAAGTCGTATTCTCTTACGTGGACTTGGGATCGATAATATTGGAAAAGCAAGACAATGAGAGTCTGAAATAGATGGAAGTTAAAAAGGAAAGCAAAATGATTATTCAAGTAACATAGTTATGGTAATGGGGTCAATTTATGGGTCAAACTTTAACTGTCTTTAATTATGTTCCAAGTTAATTAAGAAAAAATGTAACATGAAAAAAGTATTTTTTTTTTTACATAAATATAAGATCAGATGTCATAATTCTAAATATTCACAAAAAAAAAAATTATTTACCAAATTTTGAAAGTACGACCTCTCAAAAATGATCAACGTGTTAAAAATGCTCTAATTTATTTTTTGGATAAAATTTGAAAGGATATTTTTCTGAGGCTAGGAGCGAAGAGGATCTATAGAGGTAGTAGAGTATTAATTTGATTGAAAATGAAATGTGGTTTCAGACTTTCAGTGGTCCAGGCTTTTTTTTTTCATTTTTTTTTCTTTTTCGAAGAGAAGGAAATGTGAATTAATTGAGAACAATATATTCACATTATATTAGGTCATTTTTTTCTTTGATGTGGCTGCAAACGTGTTAGAGTTGACTATATCAGACATGCGTAGGCATGATATATGATGGAAATGAAATATTTGGCATAAAAACATGACACACGCAACTACGTAACACCTTTTCTTTATTCAAAACCCGTAGGTAAGTACGTAACACCTGATCTCTTAGAAGGGAAATTAGACAAAATAACAATTAAGCGTGTCGGTCAACGGTCAATGCACCAGTCTAGCTAACTTGACCGGACGTGTGGAATTATTAGTTTTTTTCCTCTTTTTTTCTCTTAAAGAATGTTTGAGCGAATTTAGATCAAGCGCAATACCTGACGCCTGACGGGTCCGGATCCCCTAAAGTAATCCAATCTTTGGGTTTTGAATCGAGACCCGTCCGATTCGAATTCGTCGCTCGAGATCGTCTCGAATTTTGATTTCATCGTGGGAATGTGTGCACTCACTTCGGAGATGGATTTTCGCGGATTCAAATCAGACTGTCTCAATTCAAAATCCAAAAATTGAGTTATTTCGCTGAATCCGAATTCATAGATCTAATCCTCCATTTTAAACTGCTTTAAAATTTGTACACGAATCTTAAAGCGGACACGACAACTCGAGCATCGGATCCAAACTTTTCTCTTTTTGTAGTTGTACATGCATATTATTTTATTTATTTGGACTATGAGACTATTCCTTTAATTTTGAGTTTGTTCTCAAATACTTTTATGGCTACCACGTTGTGCTGCTGAACTAATTGCATGGCAGTGAAGGAGATGAATTTACATTTTATGTAGATAATCCAAGCAAGTTATTTTGGATTAATAAAATAATATTAATTAAGCTAACACTGCAACGCCTATTTCTGTAATTTCCATGTTATATTGGTGGTCCTTGCACAAAATTTCACAGCGGTTATTGATTACACAAGTTTCTAATTTGACTAAATGACCATTTCTGCTTTTCAAAATTTGCAATCGGTCAATTAGTGCCGTCAAAAAGAAGATCAATAAATTTAATTAAGGACAATGTAATCATAAACTAAAGTATATACTACTTTTCTCATTTGAACATACCTTTCAGTCAACATCTGGGGCTAATTAATTTTACCATAGATCAACAAAAATGCATCCTTAATTTGTCAATCTAATTAATTACTAGATCTTTACGGCAGCTGAATCATTTTGGTTTAAATTATATTATTTCTTTTTTATTGGTAAATACAAACTAAATATATATTGGGTAGAGTTAAAATGCACTACTGATTTTGTGCTCTAATCACGTTCCGCATTTTTTTTATTTCAAAGTTCGATCAGCCGATCCGAACCGCTCAATATGATCTTCATATTTAAAGATGTTTAGAGACCAATTTTATATTTTTTGAATTTTATTTTACTATTTTTTAAATAGGTACAAAATCACTATTTTGGATGGTCTAGAATATTATGAAAACAGTGATTTTGTATATATCTAAAAAATAGTAAAAATATTTCAAAATATATAAATTTTGTCTCCGAGCATATTTTAATAAGAAGATCATGTTGAGCGGTTCAAATTAGCTGTTCGGACTTTCAAACAAAGATAAGGATGTAGAGCATGATTGGAGTACAAAACCAATAGTCCATTTTAACCCTACTCATATGTATTAACCATGTTGTGATCAATGTTGTAAATAAAGGTATGCGCTCATCGAACTGACAGGATATCGCCAAGCGATTAATCAGAAATAATTGGTCCATTAGTCAAAAAAAGATCGCCGCCATGACTAATCGGCCAATGAATCAGCCTAACCAGCTGTTTTTTACAACACTGGTTGTGATTAATGAATGGATCTACCAACAGAAAGCTAATTATAAACTTCTTCAAATTCCACATGTTTCTCAAATTAAATAAAACTGGTCTGTAAAACTTTTTAAGCGGATAGATTGCTGATAACATATGTTTTTTTTTACAAGAATAATCACAGTATATATCTGAAATTAAAGATGCATCGTCCTTAGGTTATATTCGGCGATTAAAAATTTAAACTTGATATGTGTATGATATTTATACTTATCTAGATTTTTTTTGCAGTTTACTAATTAGAAGGTAGAAATAAATCTTGTGTGTTAAATGTACAGATTTGAAGATAAGAGGAAGGTAAATAAAATTTATATACTAAACTTTCGCATGATATATTCGAAAAAATTAACATTAAAACCAATACAAAATTACCAAAGCATGAACATGAATTATTCTTCAAAATTTTAATACGTTGACATACATTGCCATTTTTTTTCTTAATAAAGCAACTAGTTTATCTGAATTCCATGCTGTATATAAATTTAAAACGGAAACATAATGATTCATAATAAAACCTATGAACCATTTTTTATAGGGGATGAAAGTTGCATATATTTCTCTCTCCCTCTGTTCTTTACCGGGGGCAAAGAATTTAAATTTTTTTAACTGTTTTTTTTTTCACCCGCTACATTATTAAATATTTATGCAACATAGTAAGATATGGGAGATAGATTATTTTATAAAGTAATTAACGAGATTGTAATATATTTTTATATAAATATATTCAAACTGATACCAAAGAGCAATTTACGTGTCATACTGTGGTTGAATTGGTTCCCTAATTTGGCAAATTAATCTGTAAGTTATTTGTGCAATTTAAATTAAAAAAATCAAGAAAGTAATTATATTATAAAAAAATTAAAGATACAGAACAATAATTTATTGGGGAGTATAAAAAAGAGAAAAATGACAACATTGAAGATAAATTATATCTAAAACTGTGGAGTCCAAGCTGAGATTTTTATTAATATCCAACATTAAATACAAAACAATAGAATTGCCCAGGTTCCATGACTATTTTTAAAAATGCCCAAACTGGCTATTTTTTGGCTGGTCAGGAGGTAATTTTTTTTGAAATATTTATTAGACTACTTCTTTTGATGTATAATTAGCATAATTATACTAAAATACGCTAAATTACTTGATATTATGTTAAATTACGCTAAATTACTCTAAGAGAGACGATATCTTTACTGAGAAGGCGAAAAAAGACCACGAAACTTCAAACGGCCATAAAATAGTGCTCGAGTGTCCGATTTCAGTAAATGACCACTTTTCGAAAAGCTTGCGAAAATATGCATGCGTCGGTGACAACTTTGCTATTTTTTGAAATTCAGAAGTTCCAAAAAACAAAGGGAAGAGCCTCAAAACTTGAGTTGAAGTTTCCGATTAAGATTTTTATTTCTATTTTTTAGTGTTCTAAGTAGCGCGAGATAGTGTTTTCGGACCCTAAACGCTAAGCTATGGGATAAAAGTGCGCTATTTCAGCTACGACCGCTATCTGTGCTACACGCTACGCGCTATAGCGCACTCTATGCTACATAGGCTTTTATTTAAAGGTCTAAACTGAATTTTTTTTTGAAGGATTAATTGTTTTCAAGGTCCGGATTGCTTTTGTTTTTAAATTAAAAAAAAAGATATATAGTTTATACCATGATGCTTAGGTTATTTGAATGGAAAAAGATAGATAGTTTATGATATTATTAGAGATATTTTGAATAGCAATTTGGACTTTGTACTGGTTCAATATGAATATTATAATTTCTTAATAAATTTTGCATTACTTATCACTATACGAGACTTAGATAATGTTGATAATTAGTAGAAATATAAAACATAATTTTTTAAACAAAAAATGCTATGTAGGATAGCTTTCGCTATAGCTACGCTATTCACGATAGCTTTTTATTTAATCTTTCGGCAATGACGCGATAATTGCTATTTAGAACCTTGCTATTTTTCGATCTAAGTAGCTCAATAAATTGGTTATATAATGAACTTGTAGAATACCAATTTTTATTATTTTTGAATTGTTTTACTATTTTTTATGATTTATGAAAGATGACACAAAATCGGTCTAATTTAGCGTAATTTAGCGTATTTCAGTATAATTAGCTTAAATTTAGCGTAATTTAGCGTATTTCAGTATTTATGAAAGATGACACAAAATCGGCCAAGCAATTAATCGGAAATAATTGATCGATTAGTCGAAAAATGATCGCTACCAATAACTAATCGGCCAATTAATCAGCCTAAACGGATGTTTTTTACAACATTAGTTGTGATTAATGAATGGATCTACCAACAGAAAGCTAATTATAAACTTCTTCAAATTCCACATGTTTCTCAAATTAAATAAAACTGGTCTGTAAAACTTTTTAAGCGGATAGATTTGCTGATAACATGTGTTTTTTTTTTACAAGAATAATCATAGTATATATCTGAAATTAAAGATGCATCGTCCTTAGGTTATATCCGGCAATTAAAAATTTTGAACTTGATATATGTATGATATTTATACTTATCTAGTTTTTTTTTTTTGCAGTTTACTAATTAATTACAAGGTAGAAATAAATCTTGTGTGTTAAATGTACAGATCTGAAGATGAGAGGAAGGTAAATAAAATTTATATACTAAACTTTCGCATGATATATTCGAAAAAATTAACATTAAAACCAATACAAAATTATCAACACATGAACATGAATTATTCTTCAAAATTTTAATACGTTAACATACATTTCCATTTTTTTTTCTTAATAAAGCAATTAGTTTATCTGAATTCCATGCTGTATATAAATTTAAAACGGAAACACAATGATTCATACTGTGGTTGAATTGGTTCCCTAATTTGGCAAATTAATCTGTAAGTTATTTGTGCAATCTAAATTAAAAAAATCAAGAAAGTAATTATATTTAAAAAAAATTAAAGATACAGAACAATAATTTATTGGGAGTATAAAAAAGAGAAAAATGTCAACATTGAAGATAAATTATATCTAAAACTGTGGAGTCCAAGCCGAGATTTTATTAATATCCAACATTAAATACAAAATAACAGTATTGTCTAGGTTTCGTGACTACTTTTAAAAATGCTCAAACCGGTCATTTTTTGGCCGGTTGGGTTAAAAATTCGCACCGACCATTGTTTGGCCGGTCAGGAGATATCTTTTTTTGAAATATTTATTAGATTACTTATTTTGATGTATAATTAGCATAATTATACTAAAATACGCTAAATTACTTGATATTATGTTAAATTACGCTAATATATGCTAAAATACGTTAAATTATGCTAAATTATGCTAAGAGAGATGATATCTTCACTGAGAAGGCGAAAAACGACCACGAAACTTCAAACGGCCATAAAATGGTGCTCGAGTGTCCGATTTGAGCAAATGACCATTTTTCGGAAAGCTTGTGAAAATAAGCATGCGTTGGTAAAATTGTTTACGAAATTCAAAATTTTCAAAAAATAAAAGGAAGAGCCTCAAAACTTGAGTTGAAGTTTCCGATTAAGATTTTCATTTATATTTTTCAGTGTTCTAAGTAGCGCACTATAGCGTTTTCGGACCTTAAATGCTAAGCTATGGGATAAAAGTGCGTTATTTCAGCTACGACCGCTATAGCGGTAATAGCGGTCCGCTATTTGCGCTACACGCTACGTGCTATAGCACACGCTATGCTACATAGACTTTTATTTAAAGGTTCAAAGTGAATTTTTTTTAAGGATTAATTGTTTTCAAGGTCCGGATTGCTTTTGTTTTTAAATAAAAAAAGATAGATAGATTATGCCATGATGCTTATGTTTTTTTAAGAGAAAAAGATATATAGTTTATACCATGATGTTTAGGTTATTTGAATGGAAAAAGATAAACAGTTTATGATATTATTAGAGATATTTTGAATAGCAATTTGGACTTTGTATTGGTTCAATATGAATATTATAATTCCTTAATCAATTTTGCGTTACTTATCGCTATACGAGACTTTAGATAATATTGATAATTAGTAGAAATATAAAACATAATTTTTTTAAACAAAAAACACTATGTAGGATAGCTTTCGCTATTCACGATAGCTTTTTATTTAATCTTTCCGCAATGACGCGATAATTGCTATTTAGAACCTTGCTATTTTTCGATCTAAGTAGCTCAATAAATTGGTTATATAATGAACTTGTAGAATACCAATTTTTATTATTTTTGAATTGTTTTACTATTTTTATGATTTATGAAAGATGACACAAAATCGGCCTGATTTAGCGTAATTTAGCATATTTCAGTATAATGAGCGTAATTTAACATATTTTAAACGTATTTTAGCGTATTTTAATGTAATTTAATATAATTTCAAGTAATTTAGCGTATTTTAGTATAATTATGCTAATTATATATCAAAAGAAGTAATATAACAAATATTTCAAAAAAAATACCTCATGACCGGTAAAAAATTGGCCGGTCTGAATTTTTAACCCAACCGGTCAAAAAATGGCCGGTTTAGGTATTTTTAAAAATAGTCACGAAACTTGAACAATTCTTTTATTTTGTATTTAATGTTGGATATTAATAAAAATGTCAGGAGTCAAAAGCATTGATTTCAATTCCTGATAGCTGGCTTAATCATAGATTTATTTAGGGGTGTAAACGGATCGGATATTATCCGCATTCATCCGGATCCGAATTCGAAAAATTTCAGATTCGGATATTCAGATACGGATATTTTCGGATACGGATGCGGATACGGTTCTGAATATTGAATCGGATACGGATCCAGATACGGATAATCCGTATCCGACAACTTATTTAATTCGGATATGCGAAGTTCACTCCGAGTTAACTTTGGATTGGGGTTTTGAACCCGATGTGAATCGAATACGCAACCTTCTGATCTGGAGGCAGAGTGTCACACGCGCTACCATTGCGCCACGGATCTCATGTGAACAAGTTTCTTTAATTTATGCTTTTACTAAATACAAAAAGCTCTTTATTGTTATAATAATGCCAAGTGTCGTCGAACGTGCAGTGCGTTTGATACTCTAAAAAATATAACGTTTGATACTCTTTGTTTTTTTGTTTATCTTATATGCTTTAAAAAATGTTATTAAGTATAGGTTAGTATATTTTGATGAACGACATGACATAATTAGTGTCTATTATTTTGTTAACATTATATATATTTTGTAACCAACAAACTTCTTATAAAAAATATTAAATCTAATTTATGAATGAAAGAAGTTGTATTTAGATGTTATTCTTTATTAAAAATGTATATTAGTAATTTATTTTTAATTATCCAAATTATATTCATATTCGTATCCGTTTCCGTCCGATATCCGATCCGTATCCGTATCCAAGACTATCCGTATTCGTATCCGTATTCGAAAAATTATAACAGATACGGATACGGTAAGGCCACTATCCGATCCGTATCCGACCGTTTACACCCCTAGATTTATTTGAATATACTATTAGTCGTGCTTCGTGGGCTGATGACATTCTTCCAGTAATTATAATAATAAGATAACAGTTGTGCTAAATCTAAAATTGCTAGTATTAGTACGAAATGAGACAGTTTGAGTACTTCGAATTTAGATTTATTAATTAATGACCATTGACTCGCGTACTTTTTGCGTTAATATTCATAAACTTTTTGTGGCGTCAAAATCAGAAATACCTTTGATTAACTCAATGGTCATTTGTCTTTTTCATAACTCCGAAATATTTATGTCGCAGGGAAATTCTTCTTTTCTTCTTGTTTTAGCGCAAAGGTAAAAACTGAAAAAGAAAAGCTTCCGAATTCTGAGTGGTTTACTGGTATTTACTGCGGGGACTTTTCTGTAAAGTTACCTTTCTGGTTAATTATTTTACGAGGACCTCCTCGTAAAGACAACCATTTTCTATATCTTTTTTTTTCTGTCGGTCAAACCGGTTTTGCTTTGGTCAAACCTCGAAAACACATTGTTAGAGAGAGAAAGAAGGCGCGCGAGACGTGATGCACTTACAACCAAAATATCTCAATCTACGTTAAGTATAATTATATATAGCAAGTCAGTTTTGAACATTTGGTTAACTTGTTACACAATTATACAAAAGATTAACCACAAAGAATCCACAAGTCTTAATGGTCTATTGGTCATGTTCTCTGTCAAAATTTTCCCTTTCATGGGAGTCTATCTCTCTCTATTCCCCATTCAACACTTCCCTTATAATATATTCTCGTTCAAACTTTGATGATTCCAACTTTCTCTCGGCATTTGCGCAAAATTATAATCTTCTCTGATAGTTGCATTAATCTAGCTGTTAAGTTTTAGTTTTCTCACTGAAATCCTGTTTGCGATTGAATCGGGAAGATGAAATCGCCATTAAGGAAGTTTAGAGGTTTTGGTCGCCATGAAGCACGGGAAGTGGCTAGTAAGAAAACTCGACCGCCTCCTTCCCAGCTCGACGAGCTTGTTCATGCCTCAGAGGTACGAATTTGTTTCGATTTTGCAAATTTCGGGGGCTGAAGTGCTTGGCCACTGTCTTTTCATGTACTTCGGTAAATTTGTTCGTGAGTTTTGTTTCAATCTGAATTTGTCTTAGCGCTTGCGGTGTATCCAAATATCGGATAGCTTCGACTAGGGATTAAGGGAAAAGGGGGTGCAATCCAAAGAAAATTTAGGATTTAAAATATCGTTCACGTTAAGCCTTCAATGCGCAACATAGATTATGTATTAAAAAAAATTGTATTTGCCTGGGCATATGCTAGACGACACTTATTAACTAATTGAGCTAATATGCAAATATATGTATTCAATTGTTGAGCTTTGTTCACCTCCAAGGTAAGAAGGTAAAATAAAACATACCACAATGAGGTAAATTTTTAGAATATTAAAGTAAAAGTATTGTTGCCTAGCTAGTTTAGTCATGGATTCTATCCATATGGATAGGCATTAAATAATGAAAGTGGTGGGGCTCTGAGCCTTTTCCATTCAACATAAAGATTTACTCAAAAAAAAAAAAATTCAACATAAAGAGGAAACTTACATGATAGTGATGTTGATGATAAAGCATACAAATAGATAAATAAGAAAGCAAGTCATTTCCTTTTTGTGAATACCTTTTTTTTTTTTTTACTTAATACGTAGTTCATGGTAGCATTTTAAGCTCTTTTTTTTTTTTTAATTTAAGCACCCTTTTCCTATTACTAATTTTTTTTTTTTTTCAATCTGGGCATATTAATTGAAATAGCTGAAATTAAATGTAACCTCATGGTGAGCCAAAAGAATAAAAATATAAGTTCGTAATTAATGCTCCTATAATTGCAAGGAAGTTAATGTGAATTATTTTGGATAATATAGGAGGTGCAAGGAATGAGAAATTGCTACGATAGCTTGCTTTCAGCTGCTGCTGCTACAGTTAATAGCGTCTATGGTATTTCTCTTAATTTTCTATATATTTTTTTTAATTTATATTGTATCACTGTGCCAATGTGTTCAAAGAGCTACATTACGTTCAGTTCCTAATAGCATATTAATGCAAAATTTTAATTAACGAGCTTTTATAATTGACAGAATTTTCAGAGGCTCTGGAGGAAATGGGCACTTGTTTACTCGAAAAAACTGCATTGAATGATGATGAGGAAAGTGGTATGTGGTTATGTACCGTCTGACTGTTTTGTCAGTTCCAGTTTGTTCAGGTTCTGTATCAGTTTGACTGAGGTGACTATTACAATTTTTCAGGCAGGGTTTTAATGCAAATTGGAAAAGCACAGTTCGAGCTACAGGAAATCGTCGATACCTATGTGAGTTGCTATTGTCATTTTTTCCAGTTCATAGGTCAGATCCCATACCATTTGACCAAAGTGTACTTTTTTCTATTTCCTTTTTGACCTGTAACTCTGTGCAATGCTTTAATTGAATAAGTGAACTCAAATTGAGGATGACTTGATATTTAAATAGAAAATTTGGGGAGCCTCTACTTTACCAATTTGGTGACCACCAGTTTGTCCGCACTATAATTTGTTGGCCATAATTGAGGTCCTTATGTAATTACACAGGATTACAAGCCTCATGTGAATCGTATTTAATATCTTGCTTCTATAAAATAACTTGTGACTATTTATCATTTTTTTTTATTTTGTGATGTTAGCGTAGCAATATAATTCACACCATCACAAATCCATCAGAGTCTCTTCTAAAGGAGCTTCAGACTGTAGAGGTTTGCTTCTTTGTATATGTGTTCTTTGATGATAATAAAATCTGAACTTAAATAAGTGCCTAAATTATAGTTTGTAGCAATACAGTCCACAAAGACAAAAGAAAAAAAAAGGGCCTTATATAAATACTAACTTTACAGAAAAAATGTGGAAAAAAAAAATAAACTATTACATGTAAATGAATAATTTTCTGGAAAATGGATGAACCTACCATAAGAAGCTTTATATCAGTATGTTTAAATATTCTTTCTTATATAATCTTACTGCAGAAACCCTTTTCCATGTCTTAACAGGAAATGAAGAGGCAATGTGATGAAAAAAGGTACAGAATTATGACTACTTCTGTGACAAATATTGTAGGCGATGTTCCCATGTTTTACTGGGCATATGGATGACTTTCCACTATTCATGCTTTCTGGGGCGTAGATGAAATAAGCTATATTTTAATGCGCCCAGGTTTTCCTCGCATAAGTCTAATTTCAAAAGTAATCAAGAACAATGATATGGTTGGTATCAAAAGCACCTACAAGTTTGCTTTGGTTTCACTATAGTACCTTCTAGTCTATTCATAAAAGTTTACATGATTCTGAAACTTACCCCATACTCCATACACATGAAAATTATAAAGTGACAATAACCTTGTGAGGTGACACACGTTTTGTGGCATGCAGAGAGTACTACAATTACGTGTTGGCGTCATACATGGAGAGGGGGAGGCTGAGGCACATTTCTCGAGGCTCAGCTGAAAATTTCTCATCTGAGGATGTGCAGGTAGCACTGCAAGACTACCAGGATGAGGCTGCCTTGTTTGTTTTTCGCCTCAAATCCCTTCAACAAGGCCAATTTCGAAGTCTCCTCACTCAGGCTGCCCGCCACTATGCTGCTCAGGTATGGTTCGGATTTCAGCATGGTACAAGTGCATGAGCATGCAATATTTTCCTGGCATAATTGGGAGTTATTTGAGTGTAGATTGAAGCTTAATTGCATAATTCTGCATTGCTTGCAGCAGAACTTGGCTAAATTGAGGTTTTTTAGTAATTGAAGGTTAGTTGCATAAATTATGTCTAGATGAGGTAAAATTGGGTGATTTCAACTCAGTGTTGGATTAACTATGAAGCTTAATCGCACAGTTGAGTTTTGATTGAGGCAAAACTGCAAACTAAGCTTTGTTGTATAAGGATGCATGTGCATTTTGCTGATGTTAATTTAATGTCAGATCTTTTTTTCCTTAGGCAGAATGGGCTAAAATTGAGGATCAATTGGTGTTAAGTTGGTGTAATAACTGTGGCCATCATTAAGCAATTTAAGAAGAAGAGTTCTGTCAGACAAGAGACCAGCATGCAATTTGGGTGAATAAACAATCGAGTAGAAAAAACTAGAAAGAACAATTCAAAGATAACCATGCTGACAGTATTGGTCTAATTTGTTGTTACGTCTTCTTATTATAATCTTAGTTGACAATTGGTTTCATTGTTGTTTCTTATGCCAGTTGAGCTTTTTCAGAAAAGGTTTGAAGCATCTAGAAGCAGTAGAACCTCATGTAAAAGCAGTTGCAGAGCAACAACATATTGACTACCATTTTGCCAAGCTTGATGACGACGACGATGACGATGAGAATAGTAGCGAGATCTATAACGATGATGATGGTGAGGATGATGAGGACGATGATGACTTTTCATTGGATGCTGGTAGTGATCATCATAGCGGTGATGGTCAGACAAGTTTCAAGTATAAGTCTAAAGACCTTCCCATTTCTGGAAATTCCATGGAGGTTATATTCTTGTTCGGATACCATCTTAGTTTGTTTCATTTGTATGTTTGATTTTCTGTAGAAATGTTATTTTTATTATCTTTTTAATTTGCTTTTATTTGAAGCAGATAGATCAAGTAAATCAAATAGCAGATCCAGAGCCACTCAAGGAGTATAGAAAGGTAAACCTCTTTATGTTGTACTTATTTTCTCTAGCACTTCGTCCATCATTTCACTTTATTTGCACAAAACACCCAAAATATCCTCATTCTTGAGTACAAAGTTTTTGGTTATTAGTGGATAAGGTAATCACTAATTAAGACAAGATTCAGTTGCTCAAACTAAATTGCACTTGAGTTTTGTTTTACTTCAAAACCATTCAACTTTTAAACCTTGCTTGGCGTTATTTTAATTAGTTTGGACTTCGGGAAAAAAATAGCTCATTAGAGGTAGGGTCAAATTTGTGATTGTTTAACTGCTCAGTTGTTATTTGCAGTAACTTTAATCATTGGGTTTGTTTCGCAAAACTATAATTGAGCAGCATTTGACTCTAAATTTTCTTGATTAATGGCTGTTATTCTTGAATATAGGAGAATATTAGCCAATTTTCAGACATGAGAAGCATGCGACCAAAGCCAAATCCAATAAGCCAATCAGCCCCATTATTTGCTATCAATCCGACACAAACCCAATCTGCCGACCCATATGAGCGCTTCCGAAACATGCGGCCATCATCAACCCGTAAATGCTTCTCGTATGCTCTCCCTGTACCAGACGAAAATATCTCCTCCAAAGCCAATACTACTGTGAGCGCGAGCACCAATACAAGTACCAGCCCTGGTACTGGTACTGACACTAACACCCCTAGCACCAACAATCAGCCAAAACCCAATAGCAGTCCCGTGGCTGGGCCTGCCAAACCAGCCAGCCTCTACCATTCGTCTCCTCTGCCAAAACATTATAGCTTCAAGCCTGCAAGCTTTAGCAAGAGTGGGCCACTCAGAATGCCGCCACAGAAGATCCGGAGAGAGGCCTATTCAGGCCCAATCCGGCCCGGATATACCACCAACACCACATCAGCACAGCTCCCTCGATCCACATCACCTAAATTGTTCGCACGACCGACACAACCACCCCCTCGTACCGCTTCATCCCCACTAATTAGTGAGTTACATGAGTTGCCACGACCACCTATGGCTGGTAGGACGGCACCTGTACGGTCATCTCAACTGGTCGGGTACTCTGGCCCGCTGATGCCTAGGCGGCCATCAGTGACAGCCTCCAGGGCCTCGCCATTGCCAACTCCACCAGAACCAACTCTGACAAGGACTTACTCGATCCCTTCCTCAACTGATAGTCAGATAATGCCAGCTGATACAATTCAAAAGTTGGAGGGTAAAAAGGGAAGTTCAAGTGCCCGTCAACCAATTGTTTCAGAACCTGATGATGACATAAGGGCAAAAGGTAAGTATTAAGTTGATATCTATCCAATGTTTATACTTGTAGGAAGTTTTGTGCTTAATTACTCCTGTGGAATTTAAAAATGCTATGAAAATCCTTGCAAAATGAGAAATCCCTTGCAGAGTATTATAGTCATTCATGTTGTTACTTGCATGCATTGGAGATGCTTTCTCTGTAGGTGCTGCATTTTTTTTGTTTTTACTGATATCAAAGAACTCTTAATTCTGCTTTACAAAAAGCAGATTCGAGACTCAAAGAACTGCCATCATCCCATTCAACCTTTCTTTGCGTCTCTTTCTTCTTTCCTTTAACCTTCTGCTCTTGACAAATAGATTGGTACAAAAAGTACAGAGTTAAAAATACGCTAGTATGCAGAATGGAAGCAAAGTCCTTCAATTTCAAACGGAAATTATTTAGTTAGTGCATGATATTTGTTTCTTAAGGAGAAAAACTGGGTTGGAAGCCATTCTCTGTTGATAGCTTTTGAATTTCTCACTATCTATTTTTTTAATCTGTCTACATTATTTTAACTACTGCAGGGAGTTATCTGTAATAATTGTTTCTCTTTCCTATTTTTTGTTTCAGGAATTAACTCAAGGTCAAATATTTCGGTAGATTATGATGCAATTTTGGATTAGTTAAAACTCCCTATACACGCCACAACCTGACCATAAGAAAAACATGCATTTTTTTGTTTTCCTTTTATGATGAAATTGGGGTGTTTATTACTGTTTTAATAACAACTCAAAAGTCATTAAAAGAAAGAAAAGAAGTTTTGACTCAATTGACATGTGAATCTAAAGTACGCATTTTTCTAATCTTCTAACTGGCACTACATTTCAAATTATATTTGTTTATTATTAGTTTTTTTTTTTCCTTTTGAATTGGGTATGGTTATATTCAGTTGAAATTAGTTGATCTATTTTTTTACATCATCGGAAACTAGGATAGATGCATTTTGGTGTTGTTCTCTTTTCTAAGTCCGTGAACTGCTCTGAATCTTGTTTCATTTTCATGTATAGTTTGTTAATGAAGTTGAATGTGTTATAATTTCATTAGAATGGTTCGATACTAATTTTTATGGCCAACTTTAAAAGAGAGCCATGCTAAGTGAAATTCTTCAAGCAGAAACAAGCCTCTTAAAGATTTTAGTTCAAAAGAACCCCAAAAGTTTGTTCTCATAGCAAGAGGTTGTTAGTGGTTGTTTGGTATCCAGTTCTAGCCTAATTTTATTTCAGTATGCTCCTAAACGAGCCAAACGGGATGGATTTTTAGTGCGTTTATAAGAAGTTAGCTTGGTGTTGCTTTTTAAATATCTAGCCCAGGAAACACCGTTAAAATATTCATAAAATAATAAATAATATAAGTTGTTCATCCAGAAAAATTGAGTGATTTTTTATTCCTAGAACAATAGCTCTTTCCTATAAAATTATCTTCTCTTCTTTCCTTCCAAAAGGTTCCTTCCTCCGTAAGGTACAATTTATTAGATTTTTTTTTTTTTCCCTATGACTCTAGACTCTAGTTAGCCCCATGAAATTTTTCGTCCTGCTGCCATCGAGAAAGCATCATCTGAAATAAGAAAATGGAGAATATGAATATAAATATGAGGTTCCTAATTATTGCCGAATATTTTTGTCTCATTTTATAAGACACAATACGAATTTTGTACTATTACATTGTTGATGTCAGAAACAAAATATTATTACCTCTATATAACATGTGTATCTAAACTGGTCAATCTAAAAATTTCGGTTAGATCGTCCTGAAAATTATAAACACTTTATATAAATTTAGTTAGAATTTAATTATACGTGGTTGACATTTGTAAAGACAAGTCTGTTTGTGGATTTATACTTCAAAAACTTAAGATGATATTTAAATAGTTAAGGATTGACAATTAAACAAGTGATGATACTTAAATAGTACGGATTCACATTTTTTTTTCATATATAATGTAGGGAATATATAATGAAAAAGAATACGTCTTTCTCCCACTATGGTCCATGCAACATACCATTGAGGTGTAATTTGGATTTACTTTTCTATTCATATTTATCTTTCACAAGTGTATAATAAAGTCCGAACAGTATAAAATATGAGATTTTTTTAGAACCACATTTACCAGATCATACATACTGTTTTTCGTGCCAAAGATAATAGATTCAAAACATAACTTTCTTTTTTTCTAATTAAAGGTTCTCATACGTGTCAGCATCTTTTAGATGTTTTTCTTGAGAGTCAAACATGTGCCTCTCCTAGAGAAACAGAGCTCGCGCCATTGCATTAAGTCTGCGCTTCTTGATTCAAAGTCTAACTTAATTTGAATTAATTTAAAAAAATTAAAGAGTATGAGCACTTCTTTCCCTTAAATACTGGAACAAAGCATCCCAAAAATTAAAAAGGAATTATATACTTAACTCCCATCATAGTATTATACTGTTATAATCTATTCGAATTGGATTGACAGCTTAATGATAATTAATCTACAATAATTTCGGTAAGTCATCTATATGCGCCGCACGAGCAAATCACTTCTTTCCTCCTTTTGAATTCTGTTTTGTCGTTCCAAAAACATGCAAGCTAACTATCAGTGACCTGGAAGGATTCAAGACAACGTGACATGCACACTTGATCAATGGCTGGAAAGATAAATATTTTAAGGACAAAATTACAAAAATAACCTACGCTTTTTTTCTCAAAAAAGAAAAGAAATAACCTACGCTTTGAGCATATTACCTCTTTCTGTCTCCTCTGTTTTTCGTTTCATCTGAGTGAAACTACACCATAGAGAGAACAAAGAGACAGCAGTAAGCACGAATGGGAAAAAACAGGATGAAGATGATGTGTTGCACAGGATTTCCATTCGAGGAAGAGACAGGCTCTGGCTCTAATCCTTTGCCCTTGCTCGGGTTTATTGTTGCATTCCTCATTGCCGTAATTTTTATTCTTCTTTGTCAGACTCCATCGGGAACCAAGAGGCGTATCATCGTCTTCAACAATAGGTGCTGTTGAGGAATCAAACATGAGCATCAAAGTATCTATAGTCGAAGTCGAACATTCCTTTTATTTTCCTTCTCTTTTATTACAACTTCAACCATGAAATTAGTAGATTTTTTTTTTACTTTTTAATTTTAGCTAACTATCTTCATTGTAATGAAAGATAAACATTTGTTTGTTCTCTTTGGACATAATAATTGAATGGTTTTATCATAGCAGTCCAGCACAGTTCTGTTCAGTGTATTGAAATTTGAATCTGCATTTCATTATTCCGTTCGAACGATTCGAAGTATTGGCAACACAAAATAAACATTTTCTGTTTCTCATGATACATGGGCTATTAAGTATCATTAATTAAGATAGTAATACCAAAAATTAAGCTAACTACAAAAAATTACATAGATTCGGCATTGTAATATCCGGTACCAGAGTAGGAAACTACATGAAAGGCACTTTACGAACTGCCAGGGGGACCTTAACATGAATGGAGCTGACTGGAGAAAGAGCAGAATCCTCACCTAAATGCTTGAATTCAGACACATCAATGCACTCTGCTATGTACCGCTCGCTATGTACCGAGGGAGAGAAACAATTTGGCCCATTAATTGGCTGTACAGGAAAGAAGTATAGAAAAATTTGGACAGGGGTGTCTTGATCAGGAGCATAGCCAGGATTTTTATCAGGGTTAAGCAAAAAATATTACTGATATAACTAGTGAGTTACGAACTGTCGTGAATCAACCAATTCAGACTGTGAGAGAGGTAGGCAAAATTTTCTCCAGAATTAGACAACAACCCGATTATACATAGACCTATACCAGATTATCAAATTCGAAGGATAAACAATTGCCTACCCCTCTGCAACCAAGGTATGGGCCCTCCAAAATCACCACTACACCCCCTTGCTATCCTTTTAGCATTCATTCAATGTGGTTTCGCCACTGGTGTCTTCAGAGTTAGGAATTCAGATCTAGTGCAATGCATAACCGTGTAGAATGAGATCTGACTCGTCAGTTTTAATCTGGCACAAATCTTATATCAGACTCCCTTTATTCCAAATAGGCACTGAATTGATTTGGGTCCAGCTGTGAGTACTCTACACAATCAGGTACCTTAAGGGATACTCACTCCAGACTTGGAGCCCGAAATTTTTAATAATAGAAAAAAAAAAAAAATTAATATCGACATTGAAGAATAATTTGGCAGAATTTCGAAATATAACAAAGATGTTATGGTCCGTAACGTCCATGAGACATTATGGACCATAACGGCCAAATTAACAACACAGTTTGGCCACCGAAAAAAAAAAACACGGGCCATTATGGACCAGAACGGCCAGAGAGGCGAACAAAAAAAAAATATAAATGCTGGCTGTTATGGTCATTGACGGCAAGGAGAGCAGAAAAAAAGAAAAAAAAATAGCCGTTCAGAACCATCACGCCAGGTCCAAAGAAATTGAAAAATAATTGATCAAGTTGGCGATGCGACAAAAAAAGCTTGGATTAACTTAGATCTCCATATCGTCCCCTTGTTCTTCCCTTTGAATCACTGACAACCAGGCTCCATTGGGATCACTGTATTTGTAACCCCTTATGTCAGTGAGAAGGAATGTTTTATTGGGTTCAATGTTTGATTGGATTATGAAATGATACAGAGGCACAGATACAATGTTCAATATTTTATTGGGTTCAAGGTTCAATATTTTATTAGGTTCAAGGTTCAAGGTACAATGTTCAATATTTTATTACGTTCAAGGTACAATGTTCAATATTTTATTGGGTTCAATGTCTGATTGGATTATGAAATGATACAAAGGCACGAAATCTTTTGACTTGATGAACGTCCTCAAATTATTTTTTTTATTTTTCTGCGCCTGCCTGTTATAGTTTCGAACGGTTAGATTTTTTTTTTTTTCTTCTCTTCCGGGCCGTTATGATTCCAAACGGCCAGCCCGTGTTCTAATCTCCGTTGTTAAGCTGGCCGTTATGGTCTGTAACGTTTGATGGATGTTACGCACCATAACGTCTTTGTTACATTTTAAAATTCCGTCAAACTATTATTCAATGTCGATATTAATTTATCTTGTTTCTATTAATAAAAATTTCGGCTCTATTGATGTTATGTGGTACGATTGGAGCAGGAAGGTGAACAGTGAGGATCTGATGGATGGCTAGAGGCTGCATTCTGGGACTTCTATGGTTTTTTGGTTGGCTTTTTCTTTTGTTTTGTTTTTTTTTTTTTGAGAAAAAATCCTCAGCCGACATTTTTATTAATATCCAAACTTTAATACAAATTATTATTTATGCTCAAATTCTGACTCAATATCAAAAAATGCCCAAGCCGGCCAGAAAATGACCGGCTTACTCCCTCCCTAAGTCGGCAATTATCTGACCGGCTTAGTACTTTTTTTTTTACTGCAAAAACTCTATAAAAATGTCTTTTCTTCTCTTTCCTCCACACAATTCACTCAACTCACATTTTAGAAAGGGAGGAAGGGACAGAGAGAAATATAAGGTGATTTTTAATTGAGGCGAAAAGGCTGATGTCTGAAGGGGCCAAAAGGATGTCCAATCGTGGCCCAGCGAGAGGAGGATCAAGTAGTGATTGAGGTAAAAAAGAGAAAAAGAAGAACAACTGGCCCGTATGCCGTGATCCCCGAAATTATGTGACATGTAAGACCGGGGAATGGAATAGACGACATGGTCGGTATGAAATTTCAGACGATGACTTTGTGGAAAACCCCTACGGCTTTGGTTTGAAAAAGAAGAAGGTTGATCCAGAGCCTCCAGCATCGGACGATAAGTTTGTTTCGGGTACTGGTAAGTAAGGCTACCACTTCGTCTGCTGTGCCTGATCCAGATCCAGCAAATTTCGACGATGATTTTGTTCCATGCACTTTCAAGGCTCATTGTAAGAAGTAGACCTGTTTAGAATTCATGTTGCATTAGTAGGATTTAAAATTTGAATGCATTTGAGTTTGGTTCTAAGAATTAGTATTTTATTGTAGTTGGATGGATTAGGTTGTAATTTCTTTGAGTAATAATTAATTTCATTACTACTTATTTAGTAGTTTCATACAAAATAATAAAGTACACACAAATTGCAAATAAAGTCCACACAATTTTTACAACATGCATATAAATCACCTATTACTACCACGTCTAAAATTTAATCCCCGAAGTAAACCACTTGCGAAAGATGCCCTACGAGATGTTCTACTAGATGGCTCTGGTTGCTCACT